>PVKA01030296.1:0-27457 GCA_004027165.1 Ctenomys sociabilis
GTGTGTGGTGGGGTATGTGTACATGTGGTTGGGTGCAGTAATGGGGATTGAACTAGACCTTTAGTGCTGAGTTATAGCCCCAACACTTTTCTTGTTTATTCTGAGACAAGGTCTTGCTATGTAGATAAATAGCTCAGGCAGTGCAGTGCTAAAACTTAGGATCCTCCTGCCTCTGCCTCCTAGAGTTCTGGGACTACGCATGTGTACCACCACCCAGGCTTTCCGTGCTTTCCCAGCGCATGCTGCACAGCAGCTCTCGGGTCCTTTCCCACTCGCTCCTGCAAGTTTGCTGCTGTCCAGCTTGGCTCCCTCAGCGCTGGCATCTGCTGTGACACCTCTGCAGGTGCCCCAGTGCCATGGCCTTGAGAGAGCAGAGTGGCTGGGTCCTTCTGGAACACTCAGGGCCTGGCAGCACGCTCACCCACTCTCTAGCCTCCAGAGCAGTGGGGTCTCGGTCCCTGGAGCCCCAGGCACTTTCGTGGGTTTGTCACAATTTGCAGAGTCCCTGCAGCTTCTGCCTGCAAAGGGCTATTGCCTGGGGGAAAAGGAGAGTTGATGAAAGGCTTGAATCTGGGCTCTGCTGCCTGGATTCATTTACTTGCCCCCCATGAAGAGTACAGGAAAGCCCATAAATATTAAAATACGTTTACTGACGATGTAGTCAGATGGGAGCACAGCTGTCCTGCCCCTCTTGTGCACAGGAGCACTGCAACTCATAGCAGGGGTGGAATGGAGGCCAGGAAACCCATGTGTGCCTGCTGCCAGCCACCAGATGACCCAGGAAATGTGGAGTGCCCCTGGGTGCCAGGCTGGGGAATGGTAGCTCTACTGTCAGCATAAGGAACCTGGAGAAATGATTTCCCCTTTTAAAATTTTAATTTGGAAATTCTTAATCTTAACCTTTAATTTGAAACTCTCAGCTACTGGTCCATCAGAGGTTTGTCCCTGAGGCTGGACCAACATCAGGAAACTAACCTCTGATTGTCCCAAACCCCTCCCCTCAGATGTACTAGCTTCTCTGTGTTCTATTTTGTTTTATAGGAGAAATAGAGCAGATCCACGTGGAGGACCCAGCATCCTAGCCGAGTCTAAGTCCAGCAGATCTGTCCCACAGCCAGCTGGCTTGGTGGGTGTGTGACCTGTGCAGTCGCATGCACCCACCTTCACAGGAGACTTGGGCTGGCTGGATGCTCCTACAACAGGTGTGGGTGTGTGTGTGTGTGTGTGTGTGTGTGTGTACGTGTGTAAAGATATACAATACACACTGCCACAACTGGCAGCCTGCAACAGAACCCTGGGCCATGACAAGACAATGATGGTGCTTGCAGAGGCGGAAGCAGAAGTGGTAGTGGCCACAGCTAAGGCCTGGGATGGGGGCTCTTTCAAGGCAGCACCAGGAAAAGCCAGCTTGGCCCCTGCTCCGGCCAAACCACCTATGTTAGTCCTTTTGTGCTGCTGTAACAACAACAAAACAAGATGAGTAATCCGTAGGAGCAGAAGTGACCTCCTATGGCTCGGGAGGCTGAGGGGTTCAGGGTCAAGGTGCCAGCATCCGCATGGGTGACTTCCTGCCGCATCTTCTCCCAGCGAGTGTGCACAGAGGGCCAGCCACTTCTTCCCAGGTAAGAAGAACGTCAGAGCCAAGGGCAGAAGGGTTTCCTTGTGTACCCTTGGTGTGAAGTCACTGATCCCGCACATAAGTCTGTAAACTCTTCACTCTTTTGCTAGCTGTGAAGCCTTTTCCACTGTGTGTGTGTGTGTGTGTGTGTGTGTGTGGCTTTGGAGCCAGAGAAGATTTTTCCCTTTATTAGGAGGTGAAGTTCTTGCTTTTCCCATCTTTCTGAGATTATTTTAGACTCAGTTCTGTTCTCCAAAGCATAGGCTTTTCTTCACTGCTCCACGTACCTTGGATTTGATCAGTATGTCTCCTCTGTCTTCAACTTTGTCCCTGATAAAAACAGACTCTGCCTAATACAGAACAAATGTTCTGCAGTAATTCACCTGGGCTGGGGCCTTTAGCCTCAGCTTCCTTCTCTGCTACCCTATGTTAACCCAAATATGTAGGATGTCTCTTAGAAGGCTGAGCTTCCTCTTCCTTCATCCTCCTTTTCTTCCTCCTCCTCTTCCTCCCCCTCCTCCTCCTCCTCCTCCTTGTCTTCCTAGGAGGCCTTCTGCTCAGGATGCCTGTAATCAGGATTAGCTCCATGTAAGTGTGAAGAGGACAGAGCTTTCCATGGTTCGTGCTTTTTGCTTGTTCTCTGCTTGCTTTCAGCCTCTCAAAGTGATAGGACAGGCCGAAAAGCTGTCCTCTCGCTTCATTGATGTGGACTGCCTGGGTCTTGTCCAAGCCAGGGAGGGCATCACTGATCACTGCTGTAGCCTGACAGCAGCGGGAAGGAAAAGGCAAGTCAAGCACTGGGGTCTTTGGGAGTCAGTTTCCTCCCAGGAGAACTCCCTTCTATGCAGCAACATGCAAAAGACAGGACTCTGGGAGAAGCTTCTTTTCTCTCTTATTAAATCTCTGACAAGTCCCTATGTCCTTTACTCTCTGTAATAGGAGTTACAGAGAAATTAGGTCTTGCACTTAAGACAGAGAGGGAGATATAATTTCCTATGTTTCTGAGACTTCTAAATATAGACTATCCTCAGGGACTGGGGGCTTGATCCTGGACCTGCCCTGCCAGCCCGGCCCATGGGGCACGCTGAAAGACTGGGTGTGGTGGTGCACACCTGTACCCCCTGCTCTTGGGAGGCTGTAAACAGGCAGATCACTACGAGTCCGATCTAGTAGCGAGACCCTGAACACCCTGTAAACCCTTACCTAAAATACAAAATAATAAATAAATAAGATCACACGTGAGTTCGTGTTTCCAGCCTGAAGTCTGGCCCCACCCTGCACACACATGGCTGCTTCACCTGCCCCACAGCTACAGGCCAGAGCTGTCCTGGCTGGCACTTGCGACTCCCTCAGGTTTTTCTGTCTTTTGTTCTTTTGGCGGAACTGGGGATCAAACCCATGCTCTTGAGCTTGCCAGGCAAGCACTTATTGTACTGAGCCATCTCCCCAGCCCTGACTCCCTCAGTTTTCATACCACCTGTCCAGTTTGCCTTCCTGAAGTCTCAGGGTTCCTCAGTCCTCGCTTTCATTCCTGTCCTCAAGGCCACATCTTTATCCTTTGGCTTCCATAGATGCCCTGATTTCTTAACTGCTTGCCAGGTTTCCTGGCTCTCGATCCACTTCCAGGCTTAATGGCAACACAAGCCTCAGTGGTCTTGGTTCATCTTCTGCATCCTCCATCCTCCTTGATGCTGGTGACAGCATCACACAGCCCTCTACTCCATGCCTGCTGAGACAACTCAGCAGAAAACAGGCTCTCCTGAGAATTCCAGGACATGTGCTCCCACAGATCACCCGGATGTTGCCCTTGAGGAGCCATAGGTTCTTCTTTCTCTGTAGCCAAACCAGCCATGCATGGAGCTTTTACAAACACCGCACACATGAACAGATGGGTGTTTTGTAAATTAGGCTATCTTGTAAGTAATCCAGAACAACTCTTTATCAAAGGGAATCCTGAGAAAAATCTAACGATTTTTTTTTAAAACCTCATGTTTATAAAATTTATTGCTTCCCAAAGCTGAATTTCCAGGTAGGAGGGGACCTGCCAGCGGCGTGTGGCGTCTCTGCTAGAGCCCTTGTGGCATGCTCACAATGCATGGGGCTCGCCAAGCTGTGTGCCTGCCTATCTCATTTCCATATCTGCCCCTTACTGAGAGCCAACAGTCGTACGCTATGCGTGAAGACGCAGGCTCTTTCTGACATACAGTTTCTGCTGGGAATCTTTGTTGGTGGCAATGGTGCATGCTTCTTAATTGTTTGACAGAAGAAAAGCAAGGTAGAGGAGTTGCAGGTGTACTCTTCATGGAGAAATCGCGGTGTCCCCTCTACCACCATGACAGTCCTCTGGGACTGGTTCTACATGCCTTGGGGAGAAGTCTGAGCCTTGAGCACATAGAGGGGCTCCTATCTGCCAGGTCACCTTTCTGCCGAGGCATCCCTCAGCAGCAGCAGGTCCCTATAGGCAATAGTGACTGTGATCGAGCTGTCTCCATCTGCACCATTACTGAGCTGCTCCAGCTGCTCTCAGACTCTGCCAGTCTTGGGGACCTCAGGCCAAGAAGGCTGAGGCCTTGTAGACGTGGCCCCCACAGTCCAAAAGACTGGTTCCCAGCAGCTTTCCACCCAAGTTGTTTCCCCCAGTCCTCAGCAGCTGTCCCGTCCCTCTCCCCAGCTCAGGGGCTCACAGGGGACAGTTAACTTGCCCAGGAGAGCTAGCCAGGGCATGACAGACCTGTACTCCATCAGTGGTCTCCCTGCCTTAGAACTTGATATTCAGGGCAAATAGAAACCTTTGTAGCCAGCACATGGATGGAAACATCAGGGAGGCCCTTCCTTGTGTAGGGAACCTCTACAAGAGGCCTCAGCTAAATAATCCAGAGAAAGGGAGCCCAGGGAGGCTGGACCAGGGCTCCCTCTCGGCACCTGCTTCTGCCTTGATCTCCTGTCTGGGAACCATCCCAACCACAATGGTTTGGTTGGGTTCCAAAGTGAGCTATTAGAGCTTCCATTTCTCTAAGAGTTTTCAATAAATCACATCCAAGTCCTTTCATGGATCATAACATTCCAGAAGGGACAGCAGACCTTTTCTGTACCTTTCCCTCCAGCGTGTGCACGTGTGCACTACACACACACACACACACACACATACACACACACACACACACACACATTACACATTGTCCCTCCACCTCTGCAGAGAGGGGAGAACTGGCATGCAGGGTCACCTGCCTACCGTCCATCCATCTCTCCACTTGTCTTCTTGTCCAGCCATCTGCCCTCCCACCAGCTGTCCACTCAGGACCCCTCAGTCCCTATTGTTCTGTGGTGCTCATCCCATCAATATCACCATCAACATCTAACATTTCAGGATAACAGGGATAGGCTTGGGTGGTGCAAAACCAAACATGACATTTGCACAATGGCCAAGCCAATGTATGGGACAATAACTTCAGAAAAGGTCAGTAGAAACAGAAATTCTATTTGATTCAGTTCCTTCCCTTCAAGAATCTTCCCAAGAGTTAAGGCTACCATAATGCACATATACCCACATTTATAGCAGCACACAATCCATAACAGCAAAATAGCTAAATCTTGGAAGCAGCCTATCCACCATTCACAGATGGATAGAAAAGAAAATGTGGCGGGCCAGGCATGGTGGCGCATGCCTGTAATCCCAGCACTCCGGAAGGCTGAGGCAGGAGGATTGTTGTGAGTTCAAGACCAGCCTGAGCTACAAAGTGAGCTTAAGGCCAGCCTGAACTGCATGAGACCCTGTCTTAAAAAGACAAAAAAAGTGGCTTTCATACAAATGGAATACTACTTTCCCATAAAGAAGGATAACCACGAATCCTTTGTAAGAAAATGGATTCACCCACAGGCCATGATTTAAAATGAAATAAACTAAACCCAGAAGCAGAATTGAAATGATTTCTCTTATATGAGAAACTCAAAGCATAAATAAGCTAAAGAGCAAAATAAATGAAAGATAATAAGAAATAGGGAGACAGAACTTTTGCACATGGGAAGGGGACCAAGAGGCTGTGAAGAAAAAGAGAGAAGGGAGAGGAAGAGGACAGAAGAGATGTCAGATAAATCGTGTACAGGGACCAACCTCTCACGAGGGAGGCAATCTGTGTACTGCAAGCACAAGCTAATAAAAAAGAGTGAAAGACAGGAACAGGCCAAGCAGAGGCTCCTGCAGAAGCTGCCCTCTGTGGCCTGAGCCAGGGGATCTGCCGTCTCCTCCACCCTCATGTAGAAGAACTTCCTGACTCCGAGCCCCTGTGTGTGTGGTGAACAGATTTAGAAATCATTCTTCTCTTCCTCTCCAGCTTTCCCTAAATCTCCTTGGGGAGTAGAATCGTGGCACATTTTAGAGAATAGCCTCACAGCCTTAATTTAATTTATCTGACAAGTTTGACTCTGGGGACACCAGCTGCAAGCTTGTGACAAAGGCAAGGAAATTACTAGTTTTCAGCCGAAGTTGCCACAGCCTCCTAACAAGACCACGAGGCTGACCGCAAGCATCTTCAGGGCTTCTGGAAACAGACTGCTGTGCACCTTACTCAAGAGGCTGAGGCAAAAACGTGAGCTTGCAATCCAGTTCCCAGAGAGGTTTCTCTTGTGCTGTGCATCGGTGCTTATGTCCTCACGTAGCCACAGGCAAAGAGTGAGCTCTGGAGAAAACACTCCTGGGGTCAGTGGGGCCGCGCTCGCCTTGCTACCTGCTGGCTTTCTAGTTTCTCCTTGGGGATGGCAGGCCTGGGCCTGGAAAAATAGGTGGAGACAGGGCTCAAAAAAAGGAAGCAAACTGAAAAGTAAAGAAAAGGGGAAGGAATACAAATAGAAAGGTGCTTGCTTCCCAAGCAGGTGGAAATACCCAAATAGAAACCAGGATGGTGGGGCATGCCTGGCCCATACAGCGGGCCAGGTCAGAGAGACGAGGTCACAGCTAGGCAGATCAGGGACATACCTGGAGGAAAGAGGGCTGGCAAGAGAGGGTGAGAAGATGGCAAGCTTGCAGCACTGGGGCATGATGGGAAGTGGCCCAGAGAACACAAGGAAGGGTAGAGTGCTCAGAGGTGTTCTCAACAGATAGGAAGCAGGGGACAGGAAAGAGGACTAACAGAAACAAAGGAGGTTCAAGGCCAGAGACCAGCCTTTCAGAGGAGACCTAAGACAAGGAGCCTGGGCCAGTCAGGGAAGCAGTGCCAGATTTGCCTGGGCCTGGGCCATAAGGCCAGGGTGAGGCCAGCAGCCAGTGTGTGGATGCTGGCCAGGAAGACTGTGTCTTGGAGCCCCTCACCCCACTCTCCAGACTTAGATCACCCCCCACCCAGAGCTGGAGCCAGGGCTGAGTTTTCAAGGAATTGGAGCTCAGGCAGCTCATTATACCAGGCTGGATGCTGGGCCTTCAGGTTTGTCACTTTGTATATTTCGAAGATTCTGGGTACAGAAGTGTGACTGCCCAGGGCAGCCATTCTAGGCCCTCTTTATACACCCTTGTAAAACACTCTCATGCTTGAGGTAGGATTGAGATGAAGATAGGTAGAAGGGAGACCTGTTATTGTTTGTGTGTATTTGTCCTTCCAAAGCCTCTTGCAGTCATTGAGGTGCAGTTCTACAGTTTGAGATTAATTCATGATCCAAAGCTGGGATTATGGGTATAAGTACTGCTGGTTATGGGTGTGGGTGCTACACCCAGCCTGGGGAAGAGAGCCTGAATGTCACATGAGAGAGACAGAGAGACAGATTTGCCCTCTGTTGCCGCTACTCCTCTTGCTCTCTGGCACCACCATGAACTGCTGCCCTCTGCCATGTGCTGCTCTGCCTTGGAGCCAGCTGAGTATGGGCTGAAATCTCCAGTAACTGTGAGCTAAATAAACCTTTCCTTCCCTCATTTTGAGTGTCAGGTATTTATCCCAGCAGTGAGAGAGGAGTTACCAAGACAAGATCAAAAAATTGCAATTTAAAAATCATACTTTTGAGAAAAATTACAGCTTTAGGATATATAGTTTCCCAAGCTTACAATACGTACCCCTTTTCCCTTCCAGGACACTTATTCAAAAAAAAAAAAAAAATCTAAGGGTCTTAAATATACAGTGCATCTGTTGTTTTGGTTATTTTTCTCATTGCTGAGACAAAATACCAGATACTCCCAAGTTAAAGGAGGGAAGGTTTATTTCAGCTCCCAGCTTGTGCAGGCTCCAGGCAAGGAGGCGTGGCAGAGGGGCTGGTAGGGGCGCAGCAAAGGAGAAACAGTCCACGGCAGGCAGTCAGAGAAGCAGGGTGCCTGCTTTCCATCTTTCTCTTTATTTCCTGTCCAGGCTGGAAACCTGTCTGTTGGTACCACCCACACCCAGGACAGGCCTTCCCTTTACCCACACCCAGAATGATGCTAAGCCAATCAGTGGACTAATCCAGTGATCACACCCTTAATCTGAATTCATGCATCCTGGATTAAGCAACCTCTGAAAAATCTCATCGTTGAGCATACAAAGCCTTGGAGGAACATCTAGATTCAAGACAGAACGCCCGTACATCTGGCCCATGCTCTTTCATCAATTGGCTGAGCCTGAGTTTTTCCTTCCACGTCCTCCATCCACAAAGAAACCGTGGTTAAGAAGGCAGCTTGTTTTTCTATTTCAAATGCATGCAAATGGTTTGCATTCTTAGATAGCCCCTAAAATGGGTAGAAAGACAGGCAGGCAGCAGAAACACATAGTCTTGATCTCCTACCTTGAAAACACCCACAAGATGTAAACCCCCAGGCCCATACCAGACTTAGACCCCACCTGGAAACAATTCTAAACCATCCCTTTTTCCACCTCCCCCCATCAATTCAGAGAAGCTATTATGGGGGGGGTGATCTCCTCATCAAAACACTGACTCCGAGGAAAGGCCTGTGCCCTGGGGCAACTGGAGTTGTATTGCATGGTACAGCAGCCCTGCCCACATGTGGTAGCTCTGGATGAGACTAGTTTGAATTGAGATGTGCTGTAAGCATGAAACACACATTTTTTTAAAAAAAATCTTTCATTTATTTATTTGGTATGGTACGCAGCTCAGACTTGTAATGATCCTTCTGTCTCAGTCTTCCCAGTGCTGGGATTATGGGCATGCATTACCACATCTGGTTTCAGTGGCCAGCTCAGCACAGGGCCAGCAAGGCATGTGGTACCGGGGACTGAACTCAGGTCCAGTGTGAAGAAAGGATGTATAATGTCTCATGTCTATAGAGATGCCTATTGAATTGATATCTGAATATGTTCAGGTGAAATAGATTATATCACAGGGTGGCTACCAGACAATTTTTAATGATGCGCTGGTTTGCACTTCTAGCTCCAGGGATTAAGCTCAGGGTCTCCTCCCTAGGATGCAGGTGCTCAACCACTAAGCTACACCCCCAGCTCCCATGGCATGTTTCTTCTGCACTGGTGTCTGTTCAATGCCAATTCACAAGCCTCCCAAGTAAAGTGTGGTTTTTTCCAGTCCTCCGCCTGCATTTGGTAACGAAGTTGAGGGGGAAAAGCACCTACCACAGTTTTACATTATGCACTCCTTTGTGTGTTTGCTTGCTTAGTGTCTCATTTCCTTGGTGAACCATCTGTTGTGTTTACTTTTCTATTAAGTATCTAGTGTCTGGAACATAGTCATAGCTCACTCAATCAAGACATAAATGAACAATCAGATGAATGAAATGCAGTGGCACCTTGGCTCATAAACTTAACTTTTTTTCACAATTCTAATCTGAAACTGCATTGGATAAGAACTCAGTCAAAGTCAGTGGCTAGGTTCAGCCCTGACTTCATGGGGAAATTTCATTTGGTTCTCACACAATCTGGTTTGTGGCCAGAGTCAGGGAAAGAATTAAGTTCGTGAACCGAGGCACCGCTGTATACCTTTTATTCTCGTCTGTAATCCCTGGACAGATTTTTCAGCAGGAGTCCTAGGCTAAGACTGCAGAATAGGGCATTCTGTGTAGCATGGAAGGGCTGTATCAGAAAAATGAGCACAAGGATTTTGGAGACAGGTGGCCTTGGGTTCAAATCCAAACTTGGCTGATGTCACCTATCTTACCTTGTAGTCTCTAGTTTCTTGTATTTGTGAAACTGAGATGTGCTGCCTTGCTAGGTGATTATGCTGTGAAGGATTCAGATGGTGCCTAGCACACTGTAAAGTAGTTGTGGACTTCAGAGGGGAAAAGACACAGATTAATCTCCAGGATGTGAGGGCCCGGGAGATAGTGCAATAGAGTAAGAGCCTGCCTGGCAAGCACAGTCTTGAGTTCAATCCCTGGTACTGCAAAAGAAAAAAAAAATAGTTGGAGAATCTTTAGGATGCAAAAGGTGCTCAGCAGGAGGCTGGCAGCAGAGCTCTGCCTCTGAGGGGCAGACACACTGACAGACTCAGTAATACATGAGAAGATATTTGCTTTAGTTTCCAGAGCAGTGAAGGTCACAACTGTTCTCAGACACCCTCTGACCAGCCCCCTTAGCAAGCCATGTTAGATGAGGCTCAGACTCACATGCGAACCCTAGGAGGTGGCTGGGTGTCTCTGTACCCATATCTTGTTTGGCATGGAAAGAATTGCTTCCTTACCTTGCTTCTGAAGTCCATGCCAAGATCCACACCAACCAGGTGGGGATACAAGAAAAACAAGACTCAGCTGATCTCCTACAAAGTGTTACAGTCTGGCCAAGTGGTCTCGTAAGAGCTGACCTATTTACTCGACTTACCACTGCAGAGGGTACATGGGGAGAGCTGTCAAGAACAAGAAAGCAGTTTCTTCTATCCCTGAGGACTATTCCTAATTAATATTCAGGCTAAATTTACCCCAATAAAGCTCTGTGCATACAGACATGTTTTAATAATTAATGTCTCTTCAAGATGAGAAGAAACATATTCGAGTGCCAAGGGTGAGATCGTGGTAACCAGAAAAATACTTCTAAAAAAGGTTCATTCCTGAATTTGGAATATTCTATGACCACAGGGACTACATCTGACAGGTCAAGTTTTAAAATTGTTAACAGGTACAGAACTATGTTAATGCCTGCATCGTCCAAAGCCAGCACAGATCATGAGATGTCAAAAGGAGATTAAACAATAAGAAAGTGGCTAAAAGTTGTGCAGAAACTGCATCGAAGAGGACAGATGTGCTGCCGTGGCTCTCAGGCTGATAGGCCTGCAACCCACACAGCCCAAGACTACTCAGTGGGTGGCCTTAGTTTCCCCCTTGGCAGGTACAACCAGCAGAACCCTCCAGAGCCCCATAACACTGTGTTATATTGCAAGGCACTAAAAAAGGCCTTGCACTGGTCAGCTTTCCTGCCACTGGGATGAAATACCTGAGACCAGCAACTTCAAGGAGGAGAGGTCTCTATAGCTCGCAGTGTCCAGTGAATTCAGCCCGATGTCAGTGGGCTGCAAAGGCAGATGTGCATGGTGGGGGCTCGGGGTAAGAAAGCATCTAACACATGGCAGCCTGGAAGCAGAGAGAGAGAGGAGGAGCTGGGGACAAGAAGCCGCCCTTCCTGGTCCCCAGAGACTCACCGCCAGCCACACCGCATCTCTTAACGGGACGTTTGACTGCTGATCTCATTTCTGGATGGAGCCACCAATGGGTACAGCATTCCCATGATCCAGTCAGTGGCCAAACACATGAGACTTTTAAAACCTTTTTACCTTTTATTAGTACATGTCTACAGCACATGATGATTACATTCTGCATGTGTGCATAACACATCCTAATTCTTTTTATACCCTTCTCCCTCTTCACCTTTCCCCTCTCCTCCATCTTCTGGTCCCGGGGCCTGGAAGATGACTCAGTAAAATAATCACAAAGGCCTGGTAAGCACAAAGGCCTGAGTTCAATCCCCAGTTCCACAAAAAAAAAAAAAAAAAAAAAAAAAAAAATTCTTCTGGTCCCTTTCCCTTTCGCAAAAGATCCATCTCCCTATCTCCCATTATCTATGTTTTTATTCTGCTCTTGATATATATTTTAGGTTCTCATATAAGAGAAATCATTCAGTATCTAAGTCTGTGCCTCTGTATTAGTCCATTTCACATATGGTCTTAAATGGCATCGATTTTTCTACACATGACCTAAATTGATCCCTTTTATATATATATATTTTAGGGAAAGGTCTGCAGGGTGTTCAGAGTCTCACTACTAGATCGGACTCATAGCGATCCCGCCTGTTTACAGCCTCCCAAGAGCTGGGATTATAGGCACATGCCACCATGCCCAGTCTCAATCTCCACAATCTCCACCTTAGTGTGCTCTGTGGGCGGGGCTGGCACAGCAGGCCCAGGGATCCAACCCCAGGACCCTGGGCCAGTTTGTAGGTGCTTTAATCTGCTGAGCTATTTGGCCGACACTTAGAGATGTTGAAATTATTTTTTCTTCCCCCTTAAAAATTTTGATTTGAAAGACAGTATAGTAATAGTTGATATGTCATGATAAGAAGTACGTATTTAGAAGACCAATGACTGACAGGCATTCCAAGCTTGACCCTTCTATTACACTTTGCTAAATTCAGTGCAGTTGCTTGGGTCACAGGTATCAGCATATATAGTCAGTCAGGGTCAGAATCCTACCAATTAACTGCTAGTTTCAAAAATCTGCTAATGTTTTTCAAGATCATTGTCTTACTCATCTAGTGCATATAAATGAATGGTTTTGCCCTAGTGATGTTTCTCAGCTTTTCTCCTTGCCCTCTCCTCATTGTCCAGTCTTCAAGCTCTCACTGTCCTTTTAATTGTTTTATACCTTTCTATTTGTAATTCTTCTTATGAGTTATACTAGGGACACGTATTTTTGGCCGTTTGTGTTCCTCAGAAATTTCTATTCGTTTGAGTTGCCAATATGTTGATTGGTCTTTTATTTTGGAGGGTCTGATATTTTTTTGAGTTCTTTTTTCTATTCCAGATATTAGGATTCTATCCTTGGAACAGCTGGCCACTTTTTCCCATTCATAGGCTGTCTTTTTCTCAGTTTGTGGATTCTTTTGCTGTCCCAAACACATTTGGCTTTGGGGGAATTTTAGGTCTAAACCACAACAGGTGCCACAGAGCCATTCACAGGCTCCAAAAACTACCTGCTCACTCTTTCAGAGTCCTCAGGCCTCCTGCCTGGTCAGGTTTTATCAGTAAAAATCATTGCTTGAGCCTTCTTGGAAAGAACCTTAGCAAGTGCTATTGTCTATGAATGCATAGTCTAATTAGTACAAAGCCTTTGCTTGGATCCCTGCCTCCCGCTGTGAGAGACACAGACTACAAGACTGCAGCGTTAATCTTATTTTCTCAGAGACACAGCGCGCTGATGACTCACTTCGGCCTTGAGTCAAACCCATCTGGAGTGCTTCTGAGGTGCTCTGGGCAGTGGCCGACCACCACCTGGAAGCCGGCCCACCGAGGCTAACCAGGACCCACTGACTGGCGACTCATCACCACATTCCAGATTAGCTTGCCAAGGAGCTTTAAGTTCCAATCCTGCGACTATCAGACAGGTTCAAGAAAAGCTCTGATGAGACGGCACTTACAGTATACGGTGCATGTTTAAGTTTTTAAAGTTTACTATAGTAAAAGACGCATTACCCTTCATCCCCCCCTGCCCCGAAACACTCCCTCTCCCACACTCTCTCATGGTTCTTGCCACTTTTGGAAGCCACCACACTCTGAAGCCACTCCGGAAGTCTTCTTTCCTGAATGTCTTTAGAAAACATAGCAGGGGAAAAAAATACACTGAAGGCTGCTGCCAAGTGTCACCCAGGCGAACAGCAGGTTCACAAATACACCGCGTGTGTCCTCGCTCACCCTGTTGGCTGGCTCTGGCACCAGGCAGCCCTGGCCCTCCTCCAAAGTGAAGGTGACCATAAAAGGTAAATGTTTTGAATCGATTCAGGATAAGGCAATTGTGAAAACACTCATGAAAGAGGAATTCTAGAAGTGTTTCAAAAAGTCACAAGAAAACCAAGATGAGAGTGTTTGAAGTGAAGCGGAGTGCTTCTGGGGAAAAGTCAATGGCAATATATCTTTTACTCTAAAAAGGTTTTAGAAAGTAAACATTCACCATATTCTTCAGCCACATCCAACCTCTCTGACTGTTGACTCCTGCTAGTGTGATTCTGATTCATCAGCTCTATGGCAGGTCGACATTTCCATCACTAATTCAGAGTCCCTAGCTACCTCCGACTTCAAACTAAAACTTAATTATCACACCTTATTTATACATAATCATGAGTTCATTGTTAACACTTCATGCAAGCATGAGCACATATCGAGCTTTGATCAGGCCTCTCCCCTAGGCCCTTCCCCTCTCCAGTGGTCTTACTTTCATGTTCTGTCCTTCACCCCAGATTCTACCTAGGAGAGAAGCACACGACACTTGTTTTTCTGACTCTGGCTTATTTTGTATAGAGTGGTGATTTCTGATTCCATTCATGTTGCCATAAAAGACAATCTTTAGCTCATTCTGTGGCCGAAGAGTTCTCTCTTCTCTATCGCCTCATCTGTTGGTGGCTGGGCCCTTGGACTGATTCTCTAACTGGCTATTGTGAGTGGGGCCAGCATGCACATGCACAGGTGCTGATCTGTAGAGCAACTCTTTTTTTTTTTTTTTTTTTTGGCTGTACCAGGAATTGAACTCAGGACTTTGTACTTGCTAGGCAGGTGCTTATGCCACTGAGCTATATCCCCAGCCCTACAGGTGCTGATCTCTAAGAGTAGGCTGACTCCAGTTCCCCCAAGTAGGTTCTGTACCAAGGAGTGGAATAGCTGGATCATATACTAGTTCTATTTTTACTTTTTTTGTGAGGACCCTCCCAAGTGGTTTCCATGGTGGCTGTGTCAATTTATAGAGCCAGCAACACTGTGTAAGTGTTCCTTTCCTCCATGTTCTCACCAGCATTTATTATTTTTTTTCAGAATCTACAGATTTTTAAAGAATCATGTTATTGATGTTTTTTCATCTTTCTATATTTATTATTTATAAATCTTTTAAAAAGAAGATCTCTACCTTCTCTTCCATTTCTTTATCTAGTCAATTATTTTATTCGAGCTACTATGAACTCCTAGATATTCCTCTAGGTTATAATCCATTACTATCATTGCTCAAATTATCTCTGGTTTGAACCTTGGGAGATTTTTCAAGTTACTTTCATCTGGTTTTGAGCATTTCCTTAAAAATAAAGATGATTAGGGCCAGTGAGATAGCTCAGCAGACTAAACATCTGCCTAGGCAAGCACAGGGCCTGGGGTTCGGTCCCTGGCACCACACGCCATATTGGCCCAGCCCCTGGGTGGACTGAGGAGCCACAGAGACCAGGAATGGTGCCACACGACTGTAATCCCAGTAATGGGGAGGATGAGACAGGAAGATCACTAGAGTCCAAGTGGCACAGTGAGACCCTGTACCAAACACACAAAAATAAACAAACACTCTTCGCTGTGATTGCCACTTCTCCTCTGTCACACTCTTGTTTATGGCAGGTGGTGTGATGGTGTCCAAGGGCCTTCAGGTATTTGAATATGGAGGTGAGCGAGAAGCCTCATAACTCACATTTATTGCAATATAATTATGAAGTTTTAAATCATAACCACTTCTCTATATGAATGAGTCATTATTAAACTTCATGGAGTCAGAATGGCTTCCAGGAATATTGCGTCCAAATTTCTCAAGCCAGAGATTTCTTCTCATTGTGAAGGTGTCCTATGGCACCACTACGGAGCAGGTCAGGTTTGGGCAACATTGTAAATGTGTGTAAGCATTGACACAAGGATATAGTAACATCTCAAATACTGTAAAATTTATTTGAAGGATTCAGGAGAAAAATTCACAGACAAATATAAAGGGTAAGGCTTTTACTTACAGGCTCATAAAGCTCAATATGCCTTTTTAAATCAACTTGAAAGACATTTTTGTAATATCTCAATTAAATAGAATATAAACTTCAATTTTGAAATATGAAGGGTACATTCTTTTGTTGTTTTATGTATATTTATTAAAGAACTAAGATTCTAGCAAAAAGTCACACAAAACAATGAAGTAAATATAAATTATCCTGACATCAGGAAGAAAATTATAACCAAAAATAAGTATGTCAAAAGCAGCAATTCAAAATAAGAAAGAGGTGACTTTCCCACAGAATAGTAATGAATAGATTTTTGGAGGATTATTTAATAATCTAATAAAGAGGAGTGAATCATGCAAATACATTGGAAAAAGATTCATATTTCTTATTGAATTAGTGCAAAAACTGACACTCATGAGGGTAATGTGCAGCTATGACATATCTGCACAACTGACCGTGGATGACTGGCTGACTTATAAACCAGTGAGCAAATCCCAATGCAAAGAGTATTTAAAATTAGTCAGTACGGAAACAATTCAACTTGCCCTAAAGTCGTGTTACAAAATAGGAAAGAAATTCTATGAGGCGTTTCCCCAAAATTTATAATATTCAATTTTTGCATGCTGTTTCCAATGAGGACAAAGCTGAAAGAAAAGTTCAAAACTGTCAATTAATAAAAAAACAAGTAATTTTGAGCAAACATGCTAGAGATGAGACAGACTCACTTCTCTCCCAATTTAAAGGAGTGATCTAGGGCCGACCTGATAACTCAGCAGATTAAAGCACCTGCTTAGGCAGAATGCAGTGAACTGGCTTCAATCCCCAGCTTGCAGTGCCAGTCCCGCCCCTGAGATAGCAATTGAGACTGGGTGTGGTGGCATGGGCCTGTAATCCCAGCACTTGGGAGGCTGAAAACAGGAGGATCACTATAAGTCCAATCTGTAGTGAGACCCTGGAGACCCTGTACTAAACACAGGAAAATAAAAAGTGATCTAAACAGTATGTGATTCTTAAAGAAAGAGACATTATGTCTTAGAAATAAAGTTTTCCCATAAATCTCACATGTGCAGAGCTGGGGGCTGGCTGGAGGGGCAGGGCCTTGGGAGGAGCATCAAGTGGGAGTGCATGTTCTCGCTCCCAGCTCTTCCCTCTGCCCTTGAATTCCTGGTTGCCCTGAGGGGGCAGCTGCCCGCATCCGTCCACCCCCACCCTCACCCCCATGCTGTTCTACCTCTCCTGTTTCTGCTTTGGAGCTTTCTATCCATGGACTGGATCCACTGAAGCTATAAGCCAAAATAAACCTCAGAGGTTAGGTATTTTGGCCCTGCAATGGGAAAGTAGGACAGAAGATTTTAGTCCTATGCCAAGCAGTTAATAAAACATAGTATCACTTTTCTTCACTTTGCTAGGTTTAGGGTAATCATCAGTCCTTTCAAGGTTGAAAATCTCCTGTGACATTTGTAAGCATTCTAAACCAATAGTGGCTTACAAAGTCCATCTTGAATTCATAATTTGCTATCCTTTCTCTTTTAAATTGCATAAGCTTCAGGCCTTAGGGATTGGAATGTGCCTCTTCTCTGAGATCTCAAGAAGACAGGTTATTGAAAGCATTCACCCCCCTCTCAGAGGCCTGCGCTGAGCTCCAAGGGCTGTGAGTCTGCCCAGAGGGGCACTACATGCAGAGGTGAGGTCATCTCGGTGCCCCTGTGCCCAATGCTGCCAAGCCCCAGGAGAGGGAATCCTAGCCGAAAGAAAGCAGCTCTTAAGTCTCCCACTGAGTCCTTGATGCCTTTGTCTCCCTTTTATTAGGTGTGAAATGGTTGCTAGGAGTATTTACGTGTGTTTACCCAACAGGTCTGCAGAAAGTGTGAAGCTCTGTTTGTTGCCAATTTTATTCCGCAAGTGGAAATTGGTGGGGGTGGGGAGGGGTGAGGAGAAATCATACCAGGAAGAAGAGTTTATTAATATCAATATTTCTTGCCATGATAAATGAGTGTCCTAGGGCTCTGAGGGCCTGACAGTTTTCACTTGCTGTAGATGAAAGCCTCGCAGGGCCTTTTCCTTTCCAGACTGCGGTAGCTTTGGTGAAATCATAAACTAACAGCAGTCTCATGATGACAAGTCCTTAAAAATCATGTTAGACATAGACATCTGACTAACAACATGCCAGGATGTTGTCTCTTCTTACATCCCTTTGTTCTGCGGTCTGCCTTCCTCGAAGGCCCTCTCCCGTCTCTTCTCATCCTAGAAGAACCTGCTCAAGCGCTGCTCAGCGGTCAGCCAGGCCCCTGTTTCCTTCTCTGTGTTTCTAAGTCCATAAAAAGATGCTATGGCAAACTACTGTAGACAGGGTCACTTAGAAACACAAATTTAGTTTTCATAGATCTGGAGACTGGGAAGTCCAAGATCAAAGCACTGGCAGATTCAATTCCTTGGAAACAGACTCCAAGGGCACCTCAAAACATGTCACCTCCCCTCCTTAACCTGTTAACTAGGGAAGAGAACTGGGCCCTGCTTCCTGGTTCATCAGTGAGACTTTCGTTTTCTTTCTGAATTTTCATGTGATGGGAAGAGCAGCTTCCCTAATCCCATCTGTGAAGGGGCTGCCCTCGGGACCGAATGGTTTCCACAAGATCTTCTGACACCATTCCCATGGGGGCATGGTTGTCAACACTGGAATTTTGGAAGGACACACATATTCAGGCCACAGTACTGCTCTGTCCCTTTCTGGGAGGGTCACTCTGACTGTCTTCCTAAAAGTATGGCTATCTCTGTCTGTGATTTACTCCTTTAGAACTGAAAAGTTCTCAATAGCAGGACCAGGCCTGGGTCACTACTGTGTCCTCAAAGGACTCAGCGTTAGTGTGTGCTGGATAAGCAGATGCGGAAGTAGTTCCTCTGGTCGCGAGCATGAGCTTCTCCAGTGCCCACCCTAGCCCAGTCCTCCCGTGAACCCGCTGTTCAACAAATAGGCTATCTCCCTTTCCTTCAGCTTTCAGTACAGATCTAGGAGGGGCTCGGCCAAGGGACTGAGGCAGTACAGGCTGTGGTCAGGAGCTGGGTTCTGGATCCAGCCTAGATTGAGATCCTGTTCTCCCACTTACTGGCTGTGTCATCTTGGCTGTGTCATGCTTTACAGTTTTCCCATCTGGGAGAAGAGGCAATAATTTTGAGCCATTGTGGGGGTGAATCGAATGACCTCACAAAACACATTGACCAGGACTTGACATCGTTGATGTGCATTGGTGACTGTCATTATTTGCGCTGCTGTTATTAGTGATTCAGAGTGAGTGCCACCTGCTGCTTGAGAATCCACAATCCAGTCCTCCTTGGATCAGCTCATAGATAAACTGTGCTCTGACTCCAGATTAGGCTGTTGAAATATATAAGAAATCTATATCTGGTCTCTAGCTCTCCTATTTCTGGTTCTTCGTTCTTAAAAACTTTGGTGTCTACCAAAGACATTCTGCAAGAGAAAACTGGGGGGAGGGGTGATCTCTAATTTCCTGTGCCTGAAGCGTAGTCCCCCAGAGAGGAGAAGGGTCACCATAGCCACACAAGGCATACCTTGATCTGAAGGGAAGTTACTGGGAAGCCCAAACCAGTCTTGAGGGGAGCAGCACTGGGTGACAGTGGGCAGAGTGCCTGATGGGGAAGCCAGCTCCATCAGCCACAGAGCTCGAGCTGCCTTAGTTATGGTTGTTATGGAAACAATGAGCTGTCTACTGCTATTTAGCAAAATACCACACAACTCCGTGACTTGAACAACAAATGTTTATCTTGCAATGTTTGCAGGTCAAGACTTTAAGAACAGCTGGGCTGAGTGGCTCTAGCTACAGTCATCCTTTAGCTTGACTAAGGCCAGAGGATCTGCTGCCAAGATGGTGATTCCCATGGATCTGGGACGGGGACCTCAGTACTTCATTACTTGGAGTTCTTCCCAGTGCTGCTTGAGTGTGCTCATGACATGGCAGCTGCCTCCTGAGGAGTATTCAGCATCCAAAAGAGAAAGCGAATGCCTTCTACAACCAGCCCCTGGCAGCCGTATTCTGTCAGCTCTGCTGCACTCTTCTGACTAGCAGTGAATCACACAGGATTGCCCACATTGTTGAGGAGAGAGAGTAGGACACATGGAAAGGGAGAGTTCCAAAGAATTTGGAGTTACTAAAAAACCCTTCCGGGCTGAGTTACATGATTGTCTTATGATTCCTAGGCTGAATACAGATGTGTTTCAAATCAGTAGTGATGCTAAGTCCCTTTGCTTTTATAGTTATCAGGAAAGGCAGGAATCACCTCACTTCTCCATCTCTTGAAGGTAGCTTAGCCCAGGAAGATACAGACAGTCACTGTCCCTGTCTCTGAGGCCTGGCTATCCCACCTCCGCAACCGCGTGGCTTCCCTACTCTCACAGTGTCGAGAGCTGACTTGCTCCAGAGACCAAGCTGACGTGATGGGTACCAGGGAAGAGCGGAGCCATGAGGGCTGTGGACACTCAGGAGGCCCAGGCCCTGGCCCTGCCCTGGCCTACAGTCCCAGAAAGGAGCTGCAGCTGCCAGCCACCCAGGGAGGCAGGGCACGGTGGTCCACCAAGAGCTTGGGAGTGCTGCTCTGTAGCAGGTACCCGTGTCCAAACATGCTTGGAAGATGTCTCCCTCCTTCCCTCCAGGGCCACAAACCTCTGAAGCACTGGGGGTTTTCTAAGTGTGGAAGGCAGTGTGGGTAAATTGTCATGAGGTAAAAACCCTGAAGTATGAAGTATGTGTGCTTAAAAACTGGTTTTTGTTTGCAGCCACGGTCACAGGGCCCAGAGATGGGAGGAGGCACACAGATGGGAACGGGGACACGTGTGTGCAGTGTGACGACATTCATCTCCTCATCCTGCCTTTTTAAATTTGGTGGAAGAATTTACAGCTGTTAGACTGAGTAAGGGGTCAGGAAGGAAGGAGGCAGGGGTTATAGGAAGCGTGGCCCTGAGTGACCCAGGGAAGAGTTGGTTTAAGACCAGGAGAATGGTAAGCACATATTTAGCTAGCAAATTTGCCAGGACTTCTTTTATGGTATCTTTCAAGTTAATGCTCATAACAACTGCATAAAGCAGGCATTACTGTCCTATGTTTATAAAGTTGAAACTCTGGGACTAGCTTAAAATAAGATACACTGTGAATAAGTGTCAGGGAGCTAAGCACAGAGTTTTTGAACACCTGCCTTAAACACTGTCCTTTCTACAGGTAAATTCCTCACCTACTCAGGCAAGAACAGTTACAAGGAAAGGAGGGGGTGCTGTGGAGTCCTGCCAGCACCCTCAGTGTTTTCAGAGAGCTGGAAGGGGGTAAAAATGAGCATCGACCACAGGCAAACCTCCTGACTGCTCCACAGCATGACCAGAGCCTGAGGCCGTCCTCTGGGTGATGTTTCTTTACTTGAGAAAGAAAAGAACAGTGGTGGGGAGGCATAGGATGACCATGGACTTAGTGCCTGAGTAGCTGCAGGAGCTGTGTAAATACAGAGCTTGCCCTGCAGGGTCTGCTTTTTTTTTTTTTTTTTTTGGCAGAACTGGGGATTGAACTCAGGCCCTTACACTTGCCAGGCAAGCACTTATTCTACTGAACCATCCTCCCAGCCCTCAGGGTCTGCCTTTGAGTCAGGATCTCAGAGTTGGGGCTTCTGTTAAAGCAACTCTCAAGGACCGGCGGTATAGCTCAGCGGACTAAGCGCTTGCTTAGGTAAGCGCAGAGACCAGTGTTCGATCCTTGGTTCCCCCAGCCGCGCCGGCCCCGCCTTCGGGTGTGCTGAGCCGGCGATGCAATCCGGGAGCGGTGGCGCACGCCTGTAATCCCAGCACATGGGAGGCAAAAAGCAGGAAGATCGCTATGAATGTGGGGCTGCATGAATAGTGAGACCCTGCACCAAAAAAATAGAAAAAGACAAAAATAAATAAATAAATAAATAAATAAATAAATAAATAAATAAAGTAACTCCCAGCTCTCCAGGGACCATGGTCATTCAGCTCTGCATAAGCCAGAGTTGAGGACATGTACAGAATGACCTCCAAAGTCCTTCCAAGGACTGTCAGGGCCCAGGAAAGGAGGAAGAAGCCATGAAAGCTTGGGACATCTGAGGAGCTCTGAGCCACCTCCTGGCTGTCACCTCCTGGCACGTAGCCGGGACTTTCCCCTTTACTTTCTCTTGAGGTCTTGCTTGTGCTATTCAGAGACATGTTTGAATGTGAACTGACCTCTTTTTAAAGTCAAATCTCCTAGCCTGTTTGAACAGGATCTCACTGATCAAATCTGAGCCAATATGGGCATCAAAGTAATAGAAGAAATTTATGACAGAACATTGAACATGACAGGAATCCATGAGTACATGTTTGTATAAATAAATAGACAAACCGAGAAGAAGGAAGGCTCTCACTCACAGGAGAAAGCCAACTAATAGGTGTGATGTGAGTAAGATTTAAAAATGGTACTTTGAAAGGCAGCATGTGGCAACCTTCATAGTAATTGGAGACCCAGTTGAAGGCCACCAACAGAAGCCAGAACAAATGAGTGAAAGTTTGGTGAGGCATAGAATACTGATATGGCCTCTCAATCTGCTCCTACAGAATCCATCCTAATCACCGACAAAGGCCGGGGAGAAGCTGTGGTCGCCAAGCCAAACACAGACAGAAGCTAACAGCAGCTTTTGGTTGGTGCATACTGTGTCACCTCACAGGAGGCGCCAGGGAGGCAGCCTGGCTTCAGTGCTGACCCTGAAGACTACATCAGGAAAACCCATGAGTCACTGCCTGCAGAGCACTTGGGCTGTGCTCCTCCCAACCCCAAGACTGTAGAAAATAAGGAAAGACTGAGGTGGGGGATAGGGACCATTGTTAACTGAGAAATTAAATAGGTGTAGTAAATGAATCTAGTATTCTGTCAGGGAGCAGAATAAATAAAAACTACTATATCCAGGACTAGAAGGAAAGGGGTTACAGCAGATGTTCCTGTTATGTTTCTATAAAAGATACTGTTGGGATAGTCAGCAGGAGGTGAGGAGAGCCTGCAGACAGGAGAGTACCAGTGTCAAGGTTACCGTTCTGATTTAGAGGAGTATGTTATGGCTACACAAGACTGTCTTTGTTTTTAGTAGATGTGTAGTGAGGTATTTGGGGATATGAATAACTTACTTGTGAGTGATTCAGAAAAAGTATGTGTGTTTGTGTGTGTGTGTATGTGTGTGTGTGTGTGTGTGTGTGAGAGAGAGAGAGAGAGAGAGAGAGAGAGAGAGAGAGAGAGAGAATATAAATAGAAAGAGAATAAAACAAAGGGAGTGGGAATACAAATGACCCAGATATATATATATATATAGATATATATATATATATATATAGATATATATATATATATGTACCAATTCCCCCAAATGAATATAATTATGTGTGCAAACAGAGACTAACAAATAATTTTTAAAATAAGTATTTTCATAAAATAATTAACCTTTTTTTCAATGAGGTCATTGACAGACATCATTTTAAAATGACGCAGTTCACTAAATAAGGCAGTCTAATAAACTGTTTTGGATCAGAGAAAGTTTATGAAGAAAAGGAATATACTTGCTTTTAAATCTGAAAAATCAAACATTTAAACATCAACAATATTCTAAACTACTAGGCCCAACAAGCCACCACTCACAGCTCTTTCAGTCTGGGGTCACTGACACTGGCTTCGGTGGCTCTTGGTTCAGCAGTTGCATGAGTCTGTGTGCTTTTTAAGGGAAAGTCTACCTGGATACACCAGAATGGCTTGGAAGTTGTGTGAGTGACAGCTCAGAGGGGTGGGCCCAAAAGTCTACTCGTGGACGTGTTAGGAGTCTGAAGTGCCCGCTTTGGTTCAAAAGGGTTGTGAGGTGGTTCTTTCTTGTGTATGTAAACTCAGACCTGCAGCTGATAACAGAATTTTTAACCAAGCAGCAGAATAAATAAAAACTATGCTAGATGGTAGAGCAAATAGTTGTGGTTAATTTACTATTGATAATTTTCAGTGTACAGGTCTCCTAGGAGCTCATAAGAATAAATAACAGAGAAGCAAATTAGATTGCTTCTGTGGCATGCATACCAAGATGACAAAGTCATTCCAAGACAAGTTTTCAGACAACATGTCTCTAAGAATAGTGAATAATCCTATTTTCAGAGATGTCAGTGAATGTTAATCGGATTTACCAAAATGGATGAACATAATTTTGCAGAGGAAAAAAAAATAGAGCTATAACATAGTAATCCTGAGATGTAAAATAGTAATTATCAAGATGATAGCAAGTGCATGCCAGAAGCATACCAAGAATATAAAGAATTTCAATAAATCTCACATAGACATCTGTACTTTTACATAACTTCACAAGGAAATCTGCTAAGTATCTCCAGTTGAAACTCAGGAGAGTGGAATTTGCTAGACTCAAAGGAAAGCATTAAAGTAGCCAAGTTAACATTTCTAAGGAACAACTGAAACTATGTCCACTGTTGCTACTGTTTTCAATACCATCAGAAAGAACACCACCAGGATTTTGACAAACCCAGACAAGTTCAACAAAGATTAAGCCATTGAGACATGTGGAAAGCAGAACACAGACACATATATAAGATTCCCCATGAATTATATGATTTCCAAAATTTCTATATTAAAAAACATATCTACCTAGCCAACCTCAGCTCAGTGTCTCTTCTGATTTGACAAGTTTTCCTATGACATTTTATGACAGTAACGTAACAAAAACCTTAATCATTTCCAGCACCTTTCTTTTTATAAGGTGAAAGAATAAATCTTTGTGACTCTGCAGAGGCCCTCTGGGAACCCTCAAAATAGGTTTTGTTATAAAAATATCTCAAAACATTCTTTCCTCCTCTAATATTTTTATATCTAGATCTAATTTTCAAGATGTAAAAATAATGAGGTTGTCAGAGAAGATTTAGATAGTTGATTAATTGTTGGTGTGTGAAAATATTTAGTTACCTATTTAATTAAAATAACAATTAAAAAATTTAAACCATAGGAAGTAAATGATGGTGAAGAATATATAAGTTCTTTCAAAACTATAATTGTTTTTTCTTGAAAACTCAATGTCATAACAAATTGAATATAATGAATCTTCGCTGTCTAAGTAGTTATAGATAAAGTAAGAAAATACTCTTTATATTATTTGCCAAGCAATTAATCAGTATTCAAGGAAGGAAATCCACTAAGGCAGACCAGACTTTTCCAAACTGTTAATGTATTTCATATTTTATTTTAAATAATCAGACACTATAAACCAAGATAACCAAACTTCACGTACCAAGTTGTCATTTCTTCATAGCCTGGAAAAATTTGACCTTTCTGACATTATTTTCATGTTGCATGAGCACGAGATCAAAGCTAATTTTGTCATAATTATACTAAAATGTTATTTCTGCTAATATCCAGCATATTCCTCGCAGGTATTTTCAAATGAAAAGAACTATTTTAAAATGTTCTCAGTTTTAACTTTTAATACAGTGGCAACAGTTACAAACAAAATGCTCCTTGGGAGATCCTCCATAGTTTTTAAGGATGCAAAGGGGCAGGGGAGGGAGGTCCGAAAACCAAACATCTGGAAGCTACTGCGCTAAACCAGCCACCATCACGTGGCGCTGGGTCCTCGGTAGGTACAGTACCTGATCCAGAAGCCAAAAGACAGAGGGAGGCGTTCTGCCCTTGCCGCGGTTCCATCCACCCATGTGTGCAACTTGTGTTTCTCCTTCTACCTGCGCTGTAACTGTGGAGCTGTCGCTCCTGCCATTCCACTTGCCTCCAACGTTTTCTCAAGAAAAATGACCAGCTAGAATTTAATCTGCAGAGAAAATCGATCTAAGTGGGACGAAGTACGGCTTAATGGATATGGAACTGCTCCTCCGTGGCCCACTTTATAGTCTGAGGCCCTCAATCTTCCAATGAATGGGGCCCCCGAGAACGGGGGAATCCAGCCAAAGTCTTCTCCAAGAATTACCCTCGACCCAAGAGAGTCTCGCAGCAATGTGGCAGGATCGCCCGGTCGCCTTGCCTCAGACCGGGACGATGCTGAAAGGCTCAGGACCGCTCAGCGACCTGCCCTGACAGGTCATCTTAGTGGGCACGTCACTCTGCCCAGTGCTACCTCTCTCTCCCACATGCTGGACCTGGGTCCGTCACTCAGAGACCGTCCCCCACATCTTCATCTCAAAATTTGCTTCCTGATATCCTAAGTCAAGGCAAAGCTTATTCACTATGCTGTTTCAGTTCTACACGTTTTTCAAAATGACACATTCGACTTAAATTTACATGGATCAGTGTACCCTAAAATGAGGATCTGGCGGAAAAGCATGAAGCCAATTACAACCTGCTCTGTGCTCAGATGCATTTGGGAACTTCTTAATCAACTAAAATTAAAACAAAATTCCTTTACAATGAAACTTCTTAAGCTTCCAAATTACTGATTGGAGGATGAATCTCCGAAAGGAGGATGCCTTAGTAAACAAAATTCTTGGTCATCACGTGGCGGGCGGTCCGTGACGTCACTGCAGGGGAGGGTCTGCGCAAGCGCAGAAAAGGGGGCGGGGGACTCGGCTTGTTGTGTTGCTGCCTGAGAACCGGAGACGGTCCTGCTGTGGCCGAAGCTCTTCCAGCCGCCAGACCATGTCGTCTCATTTAGTTGAGTCACCGCCTCCCCTGCACAACAATAACAATAACTGCGAGGAAGGGAATCAGCCTTTGCCGCCGCCAACCGGCCTTAACAGTTCCTGGGTGGAGCTACCCATGAACAGCAGCAATGGCAATGAGAATGGCAATGGGAAGAATGGGGGTCTGGAGCATGTCCCTTCCTCATCCTCCATCCACAATGGAGACATGGAGAAGATCCTCCTGGACGCACAGCATGAATCAGGACAAAGCAGTTCAAGAGGCAGCTCTCACTGTGACAGCCCCTCACCACAAGAGGACGGACAGATCATGTTCGATGTGGAGATGCATACCAGCAGGGACCACAGCTCTCAGTCAGAAGAAGAAGCTGTAGAAGGAGAGAAGGAAGAGGCTTCAAAGAAAAGTGCAGATTGGGTATCGGACTGGTCTAGCAGACCTGAAAACATTCCACCCAAGGAGTTCCACTTCAGGCACCCAAAGCGCTCCGTGTCTCTGAGCATGAGGAAAAGTGGAGCCATGAAGAAAGGTGGCATTTTCTCCGCAGAGTTTCTGAAGGTGTTCATCCCATCTCTCTTCCTCTCCCACGTTTTGGCCTTAGGGCTCGGCATCTACATCGGGAAGCGACTGAGCACACCTTCTGCCAGCACTTACTGAGGAAGGGAGCACTGCTGGAGACACGCGTGGCCTGTGAAGTGGTGTATTGTCACATTGTCTATCTGAACTTGAGACCATCATAAGCATGACCCAACCTACCACCCTGTTTTTACAAAACCAATCCCGGTAACTTTGATCAGTATTTTATTCAAACTCTGATGAGGCATTTTACTAACCTTATTCCCTTTTTGGCCTGTAAGACACTTTAGAATTTCCTAACAGTTTACTGTTGTTTAGAAATTTGCAAGGGCTTCTTTTCCTCGACCGCCACCAGCAGATTATAGTTTTGTCAGCAATGCTGTCATATCCTGTTAGCACCATGAGAATTAGACCTGTGTCATCCATGGCAGAAATTTACTCCAGCAGTGAAGCTACCTTCTCTCTCAAAACAAGATCAGGTTAGCATAAGCTTTGTTTTCCAACACAAAGTCAAGCTTCTCTGAGCTTGAATTTAGTTATTAACAAGAAAAAAAAAATGCAGAAGACGAGAAAAAATATCCTCGGCAATAAAAAGTTACTTTAAACCAGCTTTGGAGCCACTTTTTTCCTAAGCCTCCTGCTAGCGCCTTTGAATTCATAGGAGGCGGGCTGTGTAAGTGGTAGGTAGAGCACAGGAAGAGCTAACCTACACAGCTGACTTTGATACTAGTGTGTGTAGTGCTATC
>PVKA01030297.1:0-18809 GCA_004027165.1 Ctenomys sociabilis
AGCAGGGTCTCACTATGCAGTTCAGGCTGGCCTTAAGCTCACTTTGTAGCTCAGGCTGGTCTCGAACTCACAACAATCCTCCTGTCTCAGCCTCCCGAGTGCTGGGATTACAGGCCTGCGCCACCACGCCCGGCTTAGACTTTAGCGACTGCTCTTTGCTGTTATTGCTGTTTGGCCGCCATGCACTGCTGCTTTCTGCCATGTGCCACTCTGCCTTGGAGCCTGCTGAATATAGACCTCCAGTAACTGTGAGCTAAATAAACTTTTCCTTCCTTCATTTTGGGTGTTGGGCATTTGTCCCAGCAACGAGAGAAGAGTAACTGAGTTAGGGTGCTATTGCTAGCACCTCCATACTCAGATGAGAAAATGGCTGCAGAGAGAGAGCTAGGTCATGGGAGTGAGGTCACACAGCCCCACAGTCAGGGCTAGACTGGGCCACACTTTCCTAGGAGAGAACATGGAGCCAGGCGGCCTCCTGCAGGTGTCCACAGCTGCCCTCCCTGGGCATCAGGGTCCGTTGGGGGTGTCAGGGTAGAAGTCCCTCAAGTCTGAAGGCAGCAGAGGCCCACGGTGCTGCGTGGGTGTGAGGCTGCAGAAGTTGGTGGCCCTGGGGGAAGTTCTGCAGGGGACCATTCCGGAAGTGGAGGCCACGGCCCCCAGCGGGACGGGCCCCACTGCCCAGCCACAGCTATAGGGGCCAGGGCCCCCTTCTGGTCCGTAACTTGGGCCCAGGCATTGCCCCCCTGCCAGATTCAGATCAGAGAGTGTGCCACGTGTGCCCTTCATGCCACCAGAATGGCATCAGTTTATTGACAGTTCAGAGGGAACTTGAGGTGGCTTCCTCCAAAACACAACAGTTAAAAATAGAGAGAGAGAGATCAGAAACCAGGGAGAGGAAGGCAACTCAACAGGAACTTGAGGAACGGAGACTAACTTTGGATGCTAAGTTTAGTTTGAGCGGCCTGACACCCCAAGCAAAAAGGGTGAGGGGCAGGGTAAGTCCTTGACTGGGGCTCAGAAAGCAAGTGTCCCAGGCTTTTAGGAAAGTGAAACTTCTCGGAGGACAAGACACATCAAGATGGGGAGGAGCAGGAAGGAGGCAGATGCTTACTGAGTCTGTGTCCTCCCCAGGATAGTTCAGCTTTCCTGAATCTCAGCTGTGGTACCCAGGAACGGGAGTGGTGGCATTTAATGGCCAATCACTTCGCTGCGCTGCAGTGGGACCCAGTGAGGGCATCTGGGTGCTGGGCACACCCCCCTCCGAGGACAGCATCTACAGTGAGGCACAATCAATCGGCTACAAAGCATTCCACATTCCACTGCAGCACGGACAGGAGACACTGAAAACCAGAGCTCTGTGTTTAAATTGTAATCCAGAAGGTGGGCGGGGTGACACATGCCTGTAATCCTAGTCAGGAGGCTGAAGCAGGAAGATCACCTGGAATTCAAGGCCAACCTGGGCTACATAGTGAGTTTAAGCTCAGCCTGAACTGCATAGTGAGATCCCAAATAAATAAATAAAGTTGCAACCCACCCAAAGCAGGGCTACAGACAGGTGCCAGGTCTATGCCACCAAGGATCTCTTTGGCTGGGCTGAGGCCTCTAACAAGGCTCAGGGAGCAGAGGTAGAGGCAGGGGGAGGGGGACCATGAGCCCTAGGAGCCTCAGGGAGAAGGGTGCTGGGCTGCACCCAATGTTACCCCCAGAGGACCCACGACTCCTCCAAGCCTGCAGACCCTAGCCGAGAGCCCTGGGACATTGCAGCCACCTGCCTAGTCTTCCCAAATCTGGCCCCTCTTCTGGCCAAAAAGGGCACACACAGTCTCCAAAGCCAGCAGCGGTGGACGTTTGCTCGGGATGAAGAGGGCTCTGCACTCCACCTCTGATGCTCACCTGTCCATGCAACAGCCACATTAGGGCTGGTGCTTAGCACACTCAAGGCCCGGGGTTCGATCCCCAGCACTGCAAAGTGAATAGCAGAATAGCAACAACGGAAGAGAGGTGGTGTCTGGGCCCTGTCATTTGCCAACAATTGCCCAGCTCCTGCACAGCTCTTAATAGAAGGTGAGACGACTACTATACCTGTCACTGGCTCCTCATCCTGTGCCCTATTATTGATTGATTGATTGATTGATTGATTGACAGGGTCTTGTTATGTAGCCCAGGCGGCCTCAAACTCCTAGGAATCCTCCTGCCTCAGTCTCTCAAGTGCTGGCATGGCAGACATATGCCACCATGTCAGGCTTTCACCCCATTTTCTTAAGAAACTGCCCCCAGGGCTTCTCCCCACCTCCCTCTCTCCTCGTGGCTCTGCGCTGGACCCTCCTTGGGCGTACAGCTGGTAGTCACCTCTGTTTGCTCCACCTCCATCCACACCTGGCGCTACTCTACGGTTGTACCGGCTCAGGGACTTTATCCGCTGCCGTGCTTTTCATGGGAAGAAAACTTGTTTGGAACAGGGCACGAGACCCCTTCCAAAGACCGCGGACTCGCCGCTCCAGCCATGAGGGCAGAGGGAGGCGCGGCGAGGAACTGTTGTTTTTCCTGTTCCGAGAGGAAAGCAGCAAAGCGGGAAGCGGCGCTGCGGGCTGTGGCTGCGGCTCTGCGCCCCGCCTCCGCGTCCCTCACTCGCGCGCTGCGCCCTCGCCGGAGCGGCCGCGCCCCGGGTAAGCAGCGCCCCGACCAGGGAGGCGGGAGGAGGCCCTGGGACTGGGGGTCGCGCCCGCGCTCCGGGGTGCTCCTGCGCCCCCAACCCGTGCGCCCTGGCCCGGGGCAACTCGCACGTCCGGCGAGCCCGTCCTGACGCCTCTGGCCAGGCTGCGGGACCTGGGTTGGGCTGGGGGGGGGCTCAGAAAGGATGGGGAACCCGGTCTGGGCTGCACTGGGGACATCGCGCACCCCCCAGAGGCGCCTACTTGGAGCGCGCCCACTCTGCTCTCCGCGCCGGCACCGCGCGCAGGCGGCAACCTCCGTGGGTGACGGGTCCCGGCCGCGCTCCCCGTGGCGGGGCGGCCTCTCGTGACCCGCGGAGCTGCGGGCTCCGAGCCAGGGAGCCGTCGGTCCTGAGCTCTCCGCAGGGCGATCAGTGCGGCGATCAGTGCAGCCCCGCGCGGCCGTCAGGGCAGTGGGGCCCGAGTCCACGCTCTCGGTTCCCCGGGAGGTGGCATCAGCCGTCAGCTCTGCGGCCGGGAGCCCGGGTTACAGCGGCGAAACCGCCCCCAGCTTTGCATTTCCGGACCTTTAAAAAAAAAAATACTCTTACCCGTAATTCGGCCTGAGTGAGGCTTTCTTTTTCTTTTAATTATAGTTTCCTGTTTTTATTTAGGCTTCCTCTTCTTGAGGTGCCCGCGAGGGGACTGGGGCCATTTTTCCCGGGCTCCAGAACGTGCGCTCCGCACAGCTGGCTGCGCTGGCCAGAAGGCAGATCTGACCCAGAGACCCGGCCAGGACTTGGGAAGGCTCTGGTGGGCCAGGAGAGGGATGTGCGGGCCTCAGACCCCACCACACTGCTCCAGGGGGGCCTCCTCATAGACCTTCCTAGAAGTCTGGGGGGCCCCAATAAGTGTGTGGGCTGGGCCACCTTTGGAGAGAAGGATACTTCCCTTTCACGATTTGCCAAGGGGACAGTTTCCTTCTCCAAAGGGCTGCAAGGGAAGGGCTGTCCTTGGAAGACCTGGGTGGCCCAGTGTTCTTGTCAATGGGTTTGTACCTCTCCCTAAGATTCCATCCTTTTCCTTGTGTTTGCAGTGAGCTCTCTTAGTGAGGTTGTCTCCATTTTAGAGTCCAGGAAACTGAGGGTTAAATAATCCAAGACACAGGCAGGGCTGTGCACCTGTAATCCCAGCACTCAGGAGACTGAGGCAGGAGGAACACTGCAAGCTCTGAGGCCAACCTGGGTTACAGAGCAAGTTCAAGCCCAGGCTGCATTACATAGCGAGACCCTGTCTCAAGAAAAAAAAAAAAAAAAAAAAAAAATCAAGGCTCATGCAGTTTACAAGGAACTCATGGGGAATCGTGGCTGAGGTGGAGTCTGCTGCACCTTGCTCCGTGGCCCTGATCCTAACAGTTCTCTTTATGTGGGGTGGCGGAGAATGGGAGCGAGGGTACCCCTGGTGCCCCCAGTGCCATGGTGGTGGTGGTGGGGACCAAGGCTCTCGCTCTGCCTCTGTGGTTGCTCCTTTTCTAGCTCTTGCCAGTCCCCACAAGGCTGCAGAGACAGAACCCCCTGAAAACTCCCTTGCCTGCTCTGGAAGGGACCCTGCTGGGCCCTGAGCAAGCCCGGCAGTCCCTGTCCTGCTGTGTTCAGGAGCCAGTCATTGGTCACAGTGAGCCCTGGAGCCTCTGGAGAGGAGGCTGTGCCCCAAGGCCAGTGCTGGCCATGCCCAGCTCTTTTTGTTTCGTGTACAAAACAAAACAGGGAAGCTCAGTGTACTAGCCAGCAAGCGGGAAGGGCCGGGAGAGGGCTTCTCTTGCTTTGCTGAGTTTGGCAAGGGTCCTCCAGGGTCCCCCAGGGCCGGGCCATGCTGAGAACAGGACTCTGATGGGGGAGGGGTATCAGTTCCTGCTTCACTCTGTTTTTCCTCAAATGGCACAGTTGAAGGGAGAAGCTAATGTGCTCTGAGGCAACGCCCAGAGGCCTCAGGCGGGTTTATTTTCTCAACCGCTTTCCAGGCAGCTGCCTCTCCGGGTCTCTGTTGGACTCAAGAGAGTCCAGAAGGCACTTCCTTCACTGGGACTCAGACGGGGTGTGTGTGTGTACCTCTGTCACTCTTGAGGGCCAGTGCAAGGCCCAGGGAGAGCGGATCCTGCTGGCAGGGAGAGGAGAGGAGAGGCATCTGACAAAGCCTCGTGGAGAGCAAGGCCACAAACCACCACCCTTCACCCTGCAGTTCATTAAACCCTGAAGGGCCCGCTCACGAATGCAGGGGGCGGAAATCCCCTGCAATCATATCAGAAACACTGGCAGTTTCAAGGTGGAAGGAAAACACCACCCTGGACCCCTTTCCCTGCAGCCCAACCTGTGGCTTTCTGTGGGCTGCACCGACACGCGCCCTTCTGTGTCCCCCGAGAGCCCACGCAGTGAGTCCCTGGGACCCTGAAAGTTCCCTGTCCTCTGGCTGGCTGCTGCAGAGCTGTGAGCGCCCTTCTCCCTCAAGGTGAGGCCAGATGCCCAGGAGCCCGTGCTTTCCAAACCCAGGTGGCTAGGCACCCTGGGCACCGGACAACGGGCGGGAGCATGGTGGAGGCTTGAAAGTGACACCAGTAGGGACAGTGTCCCTCATGTTGGGGAGAGATTCAAGCCAGTGGTTGAAGCTGGGGAGGCCTAGGACAGACCTTGCTCCCTCCAGGGGCTTTGGGGGACCCTTCCTGCTCTTGCAGCTTCTGGAGGCTCCTGGTGGTTCTTGGTCTCTGGCTGCTGCTCTTCGCCTGGCCTTTCTGTGTGATGCTCTTCCTTTTTCTTTTGTAGTACAAGGGATTGAACCCAGGGCCTCTGCACTGAGCTACATCCCCAGTCCTTTTTGCATATTTCATTTTGAGGCAGAGTTTCTCAAAATTGCCCAAGCTGGGCTCAAATTTGAGATCCTCCTACCCCAGCCTCCCAGAGCGCTAGGGTTATAGCTATGCACCATGGCCTGTTCCTCTCTCCGCTCCCACCCCATCTTTTTGAGACAAGGTCTTACTGTGCAGCTCGGGCTAGCCTTGAACTCACTTTGTAGCCCAGGCTGGTCTCAAAGTGGCAGTACTTGCAGTGATTCTCCTGCCTCAGCCTCTGGAGAGCTGGGACTGCAGGTGTGTGACACCATGCTTGGCTTTCTTATCTCTTATAAGGACATTTTTCCCTGGGGTTAGGATCCACTCAGATAATCCAGGAAGAAATCATCTCAAGGTCGCCTTAACTTCATTATATCAACAGACAAAAACCTCTTTTGCACATTATTTTTTTTTTTCAGAACTGGGGATTAAACTCAGGCCCTTGCGCTTGCCAGAGAAGTGCTTATTCCACTGAGCCATCTCCCTGGCTTCATATGATTATTTTTCTAACTAATGTGCAGTCTCAGGGTTAACATGTGGACATATCTTTGGGGAGCACAGGTAGGATGGATGTCTCTTTATTTTTAAATTTAAAAAAAATATTTATTTATTTATTTGGTACAGAGTCTCACTATGCAGCTCAGACTTGTAGTGATCCTCCTGTTTCAGTCTCCCCAGTGCTGGGATTATAGGCATGTGTCACCATGTCTGGTTTTGGTGGCCAACACAGTACGCTGGGGGTCCCGGGGCCAGCACAGCTTGTGGTACCAGGGATTCAACCCCGAGTCCTTGAGCTTGCCAGACAGGCACTTAGAACACTAAGCTATCTCCCTAGTCCCCTTCCTTCTACTTTTCCCTCTCTTTTTTTCTTTTCTATTTTTTTCTTTATTTTTTTCTTAAGACAAGGTCTTCCTATGTTGCCTAGACTGACCTCAGATTTGCAGTGGTTTTCCTGCCTCAGCCTCCTGAGAGCTTAGATAACAGGCATTGACCACCTCCATGGGCTGGAGAGAGGCCTTTCTGTGACTTCTAGAGAAGGCTCTGGCTCCCTCTGTCCTGGCCTGGCCTGCCCTGAGCAGCCCCCTTGGTGACCTGAGGCAGGATTTCAGAGCCCAGTGTCTCTGGGAGCTCTTGTGCTGAGTCCCCTGTGACCCTTTCTCTGGCTGCATTAGCAGCAGCTCTGCTCACTGTGGCCCCTGGGGCCCTGGGGTCCCTTACCAGGATGCCTGGGGGGGGCAGGGCTCCACGTGGCTTTTGTGCCCAGGATTTAGCTGCCCCTCTGGGCCAGAAGCCTTGGAGGACTGGAGGTGCATGTGGGATCTGTGGACCCCATGGCTGAAGCTAAAGGGTGGGAGGGCACCCTTTCCATTGTGACACTGGGAGAAGAGCTCTGTCACAAACAGGGAAACGGAATCCGGCCCTGTGGAGACCGTTGTGTGCAGAGGGGGAGGGTGGCCGGCGATAGTCACCCGAGGACAGTGTCACAGCCAAGCAAAGCGCCCTTCTGAGTCAGGCCTGGGCTGTAATCTCAGCTGCTTTTATCTGCTGGTGACTGTGAATGCACTGCTTAATCTTTATGAGCCACAGAGATGCACCCGAATAGAATATTTACAGGCCGGGCTCAACCCTGCCACCCTCCTGCCTCAGCCTCCCACCTGTAGCTGGCATTACAGGGGTGCACCACCGTGCCAGCTCAGCTGTGACAGTTTGAGTACAGTTCTGTGGCATTTGGCACGTTTGTACTGCTGTCCATCGTCACCCCATGCAGCCCCAGAGAGTCTGCCTGTCTTGCAAAATTGAAAATTTTTACCCACAACACAAATTCCTCACCCCCTACAGCCTTTGCACACACTTGTGCTCCAACTCTAGGGACCTTATATAAGTGGAATTCTACAGTGTGAGCCCTTTCATGACTGGCTAATCTCATTTATGTTTTAATGTGGGAGTTCTTTCTTTCTTTCTTTTTTTTTTACGGAACTGGGGATTGAACTCAGGCCCTTGCGCTTGCCAGGGAAGCGCTTGTTCTACTGAGCCTTGCCCCCTGCCGCCCCCCCATTTTTTCTTATTTTACTGAGACAGGCTCTTGCTCTGTAGTTCAGGCTGGCCTTGAACTCTAGGTGACCCTCCTACCTCCTCCTCCAAGTGCTGAGATAATGGGCATCGGGCGAGCCCCCACCCACACCCCGCTTCATGTCTGATTTAAATTAGCAACGTGTCTCCAAGCTTCATGTATGACGGAGTTTCCTGTTCAGGGCTGCATCTGCTGTGATGTGCACCTTGGTTAGCTTGCGGGCCATCCTGTCGGTGGACACTCATGCTGCTTTCACGTGGCTATCTCCTTTTCTTTTTCTTTTTTTTTGTTTTTGAGACACGGTCTCACTATGCAGTTCAGGGTTGCCTTAAGCTCACTTTGTAGCTCAGGCTGGTCTCGAACTCACAACAATCCTCCTGCCTCAGCCTCCCCAGTGCTGGGATTACAGGCCTGCACCACCACGCCCAGCTTGGCTATCTCCTTTTATTTACACGCATGTGTGTTTTGGGTACTGAGCGCCTTGCACTCGCCAAGCACGCACTGTACCGCATACCACACCCCAATCGCTCTGGCTGTTTGAGGGGTGCTGCCCTGATGGTGGGGGTATGCAGATCCATCTGAGTCCCTGCTCGTGCTTTTGGACATCCCTGTGGATCTGAGGAAGCAAGCATGTGTGTGTGCAGTTGCCTTTTTCCGTTAAGCCCTGGCTGGCCATCAGCTTGCACCCTAACCTTCTTGGTAAGTGACTCGTCCCAAAGCAAGGATCATTTTATGAACTGTCCTCCACTGAGGGACACCCAGGTGCTCCCAAACTTATACACACAGTTGTTGAGGCAAAGGTATTGAATATGTGAGCTCTGCAAAGAGGATGGACCCGCAGACCCCAGCGAAGAACGGCTTCCCAAAGCCCTAAAAAATGTCAAAGGAAATGTTTTGCTAATAGTACATAAATTTAAATGCATCTGTTTTATCACTAATGAGGTTAGTTTTTTCGTTTGTTTGTTGCTGTTGTTTTGTTTGGAGAGAGTCATGCTGTACACGTCACTAGGCCTTGAACTCACTAGGTAACCTAGGCTGTCCTTGAATTCATGGGGACCCTCCTGCCTCAGCCTCCCAGGTGTTGGGATCACAGGCAGACCGCCACCCCTGACTGGGTTCAACTCTTTTTTCCTTTTTTTTTTTCTTTTGTATTTTAGGCAAGGGTCCACAAGGTGTTCAGGGTCTCACTACTAGATCGGACTCATAGTGATCCACCTGTTACAGGCTCCCGAGAGCTGGGATTACAGGCCCACGCCACCATGTCCAGTCCTCAACTGCTGTCTCAGCTTGCTCTGGAGGTGGGGCCGGCGCAGCAGGTCCAGGGAGCAAACCCCCTGCGTTGGCCCTGCGCCTGCCTGCAGATACTTTAATCTGCTGAGCTATTTGGCCAGCCCTTCAGACGCTAATTCTGCTGGATGGCCGTAACTAGATGACTGACTTACCCTCTCTGGCTCTTCATTTCCTGTGTGTGAAATGCAGCAGATAGAACCTGCTCCTCGTTTTCCTTATGGACCGAATGAGGTATGTTCGATAGTGAGCATCATGTTCGAGCAGTTGCACACACTAGCTGTTCTTGTTACCATTGTTTTAATGGAAATCTGTAAGTCTTTGTTCCCTCACACTCACCCAGCACATGTAGAGGGGCTGTGCTGGTGGCCCCGGGGAGCCTTAGAAGCAGATAAAGCCATTTCTCAGGGACCCTAGGTCCCCTGTGGTCCTGCAGCTACTCAGAGCAGGGAGACAAGGCAGAGACTGCCACAGGTTTTCCAGGGCAGAATTCCTCTGGGCATGCCTCAAACTGGGAAACTGAGGCAGTGCTGTGGATGCCCTGGGGACTTGGGGCTTTCCATCAACTGATTGGGCCCACAGAGCCCACTCCAAAGACTCAGTAGAACAAGGGATATTGCCTTGATTTCAAGTGGTCCTTAGGCAGCCATAGAGAGGTGAGGCCGCATGTCAGATGGTGTGTGTTCTGTGCAGGTCTTTTCCTGGGTCCAGAAGGGAGTTGTTAACTCTGAGATCTACACTTCAAATAAACTACTTCATGAGAAAGTTCTTCTAGGGGAAAAACACCAAAACCCCCAGCTTTTCCCCTTACCTGTCCACCTCAAAAAAATTCCTATAAGATGTTTCTCGGGTGGGAGGCGCTGACAGTCTGAGCTCTGAGGCCATCCACGCCTGCTGCCCCCGAGGGCTTGGAGTCAGGAGGACCCAGGTTCCCAGGCACGTGTTTCTTTTCCCTGTATGCAGTGCGCCAGATATTTGAATAATACACTGCGCCTGCTGTCATTTGGAAACTGGTTGTAAAGTGTGCTCTATTTTTACTTGTGGTGCTAAAGATGGGGGTGACTTCCTGTCCAGCGCTGCTGTATTTGGAGAAAGTGAGTGGAAAGGTAGCTCCATGTCACTGTCAAATGAAGAGGTTTTGTTCCTGTTTGTTGTTGTTGGTGTTGAGGCAGGGTCTCCTTATGTAATCCAGGCTGGCTTTGAACTCCCTTGTAGCCCAGGCTGGTCTTGAACTTGCAACAATACTGCCTCAGCCTCCTGGCTGCTGGGATCATGGGTGTATGCCACCATGCCTGGTGGGAAGAGCTTTTAATATTAGGTGGAAGGGCCAGGGAGATAGCTCAGGGGCCAGGAGATAGCTCAGTAGAATAAGTGCTTGCCTGGTAAGTGTAAGGGCCTGAGTTCAATCCCCAGTTCTGGGGGGAAAAAAAATAGGTGGTTCCTGTCTTAGTTTTGACCCTGAACACCTTTGTGACATTGTAGCTATGCTTAAGCCACAGGTTCGCATCTGAAAAGTGGAGTGACATCTCTTAAATTCCAACCCTTCCTGGGCTATTTATTTATTTATTTATTTATTTATGTTTTGTGGTACCGGGGATTGAACTCAGGCAAGCACTTACTGTACTGAGCTATCTCCCTGGGCCGTGAATGACATCTTTTTAGCTAACGCTGAAATAATGAACAATCTATAGCAAGTCCTGGCCATTTCAAAAATTTTGATTCTGCCATTAGCTATTGCAAAGAATGGATCTTTGTGGCCCATGGGGTGGAAGGGAGTAAATTTTATTTTATTTATTTATTTATTTTTTGCCTTTTTGAGACAGGGTCTCACTATGCAGTTCAGGCTGGCCCTAAGCTCACTTTGTATTCAGGCTGGTCTCGAACTCACAATAATCCTCCTGCCTCAGCCTCCCCAGTGCTGGGATTACAGGCATGCGTCACCACGCCCGGCCCTGGGAGGGAGTAAATTTTAAATGACGGCTATCTGTGTCATAAAAAAATTAAAATTCATATGTGGTCAGTTTTCCATTGCTGTTACACAATACCTGAGATAAACAATGAACTTCCAAAAAAGGAAAGGTGTTTGACCCAAAATTTGGAGGTGTCAGGCTGCAAGGTTGTTGTGGGGGGGACAGGGCTTCCAGCTGTTTATGTCAGGGACCTGGAAGGAGTTCCACTCTTTCCGCTGGGCTTGGCCCAGGCCACGCCTCCAGCTGCTTAAGACCACCCATTGAGCCCACCTCTTAAAGGAGCCACCACCTTCCAATAGCTCCAAGCTGAAGATTGAGCGCTGGGAACCTTGGAGGGGTCTTCCAGATGCTAGCATATGGGAAGGAGTTTGCATTCGCTCTCACTTGACCCACTGGTGAATGGCTGAATGGAATTCATCACACGTAGTCGTTCGATTTGTCATTTTCAGCCCGTTCTGTACACTTAGTTTTTCAGCTTTCCCGGACCCTTGGGTACCAGACAGGCTGCGGCAGGGAAGATCTTGTCTGCCGCTTCCTCCCTCCCACGGGGCAGGGCCACCAGCGCCTTGGCTGCTTGGGAAGACAGGGAGGTTGGCCACGCCCCTTGATCATTGGCAAGGACTGCGGGTGGCCCTGTCACCTGGGAGCTGTACCCCCAGGCCAGCTGTCTCTAATCGGCCGAGTGACCTTGACCCTTCTGTCCTTGATGTCCCCAGCCGCTGCTTCTGCCTGAGATGAAATGTGTGACCCTGGTCCTCGCTTCCCAACCCAGCTGTGACCTTGCTTTGAAGCTGCAGGCTCTATTTTTAATGCTAACTTCACTTTACATTCTCTTCCACGGGTACATGTATGTTTATTTTACTATAAAGAATATTTTCCCCTAACCTTTGAGTCAAGTAGATGCTCTGGGAAGATATTTATGTTTTTTCCATGACTTCCGCTCCTCCCGGTGCAATGACTTCAACCTTAGTTTGAGTAAATAGGGTGGTGCATGACTAGCTGGGATTGTGACGAGAAATGAGTAACTGTATCAAAACGATGGATGAGGGGGCTGGGAAGATGGCTCAGTAGAATAAGCGCTTCCATGGCAAGCGCAAGGGCTAGAATTCAATCCCCGGTTCCGCAAAAAAAAAAAAAAATCAACCAACAAAATGATGTATGTGTCCGTGCACGCGCGCGCGCGCGTGTGTGTGTGTGTGTGTGTGTGGTACCGGGAGTTAAACCCAGGATCTTATTCTAAGCTACGTCCCCAACCCTTTTTTATTTTGACATGGGGTGAGGGGTCTCATTAAGTCTCTAAATAGACTAAGGCGAGACTTCAGCTTGCGATCCTTCCCCTCAGCCTTTCAGGGATTATAAGTGTGCATTGCCACGCCTTGCTAAAAGCTTTTTTCTTTTTAAGCCCTTTTGTCCTGGATAGCTTGTTGTTTGAGCAATTGAGACTTTGGTTTAGGCAGAGATGTATTAAAAGGCTGTAACTCCAGTCTAAACATTTTAGAGGACATCATTATGCACTGGCTCACCGATCTTAACAAGGACCAAAGCCCCTCCTCTGAGTGGGTTAGGAAGGCCCTGCTGTCAAACACCGTGCACGGCCTGTCCTTTACCACTGCTTGCCCGGCCTCACTCCACGGAGACTGTTTCAGTGACTTGTCCCGAGTGGGTTTCTAAAACACGCAGTTTCATAGCAGGCTGTGATGGTGCATATCTACAGTCCTACACTGGGGAGGCTGAGGTAGGAGGATCACGAGTTCAAGGCCAGCCTGTGCTACATAGCGAGGCCCTATCAAAAATAAAAAACAAAAACCAAAAACTAAACATACAGGAAAGCATACAGCTTCACTTTGGCTCCTTCTTGCCACACCCACGTTCTGCCCACCACGCCGGGAGGGGCGTGAGATGACCCCAGGGAGCAACCCACATGGGCATCAAGCTGGAGCAGCGCACACCCCGCCGTGTCGTGCAGAGACCAAGGGCCCCTGACGTCCTGGGGCCCAGCAAGCAGCCCAGGGACCCCGAGAGTCAGCAGGCTGAGCCTGTGGGTTGGAATCCTTGCCCAGGGGCCTGAGGATCCTTGAGCTAGCAGGTGACAGTCCAGGGAGAGGATCTGTGGCCCAGAGCCAAGAACAGAGCTCTGGGGGCCACCTGAGTTTGAATCTTGCCTCCTTGTCCTCTTCACAGGTGCCCCCCACCCTGCTCTGTTCTTTTTAATTAATTTATTTATTTTTGGTGGACCTGGGGATTGAACTGAGGCCCTTGCACTTGCCAGGGAAGTGCTTATTTTACCGAGCTATCTCCCTGGCCCCTATTTATTTTCTTTTTGAGGCAGGGTCTTGCTATGCAGTTCAGGCTGGCCTTGAGTTCACTGTAGCCCAGGCTGGCCTCGAACTCCCAAGGATCCACCTGCCTCAACCTCGGAGTGCTGAGATTATAGGCATGCACCACCATGCCCAGCACTACTTATTTAGAGATGGGGTCTCCTATGTAGTCTAGGTTGGCCTTGAACTTGCAACACTCCTTCTGCCTCAGTCTCTGAGTACTGGGATGACAGGTGTATACTTGGGATCTCAGGAGGACAGGAAAAGGGTTCCAGAAGCTGGGTAGAGAAGGAGGCTTGAGTGGCCGGGTGGGCATAGGGGCCACCCACAGGGCTGATACTAAGATCATGGGCTGCACTGTATGGAGCTGCAATACTGAGAAGGGACCCTTGTCCACTGTTAGCCAAGTGCACAGGGGTGTGTGTGTGTGTGTGTGTGTGTGTGTGTGTAGACTGATAACAAGATAGAAAAAGGAAAGTGGAATTTCTAGCTTAAGAAATATTAAGCTATGGAGCTATGGGCTGGGGACACAGCTCTGCTGTCTAAGCACCTCCCTGGCAAGCACAGTGTCCCAAGTTTGATCCCCAGTACTGCATGCTGTGCCCCAGAACACTGGGCATGCCATGCTAGCCCTGAAACCCGGCATGCCTGTCGTCCCAGCACTGGGCAGGCTGACAGGAGGACCACTGAGTCTGAACTGCATAGAGAGATCCTGTTATTCGAAAGAATAAACACTTGAGAGGCTGAGACTGGAGAACTCAGAATTTGAGATGAGCCGGTGAAATTCAATATTTGTCTCAACAAATAAAATGAGCGAAAATAAACTGTAGCATTCTGCTGCATGGAAGGGCAACTTTAGAGGCCAGGCAGGTACTGTGTGATGCTTTGCTGTTTGGGGCTAGAGGTGGAACCCTGCACTTCAAGCACACCTGCCACTTGCCACACCCCCAGCCCCTGTAGATTCAAAATACTCCAGAAGGAAGGATTTGAATGTTGTTGTCACGTAGAAATGATGTTGGAGGGGCCAGGGAGATGGCTCAGTGGGATAAGTGCTTCCCTGGCAAGCGCAAGGATCTGAGTTCAATCCCCAGTTCAGAAAAAAAAAAAAAAAAGAAAGAAAGAAATGATTTTGGAGGAGACCTGCTGACCCTGCTTTGAACATTACTCTGTGTGCCCATGATGTAACAAAACATCACATGCTCCCCTGTAAATGTGTGCTTTTGTGGGTCAGTTTCTTAAAGCTGTAAAACAGATTTGCCAAAGGAAGGAAAAACCTGTTACTCACCTACCCTGGACTACCCAGACTTTTTTTTTTTGGGGGGGGGGCGGCTCTTGGAAGAACCAGGGATTGAATTCAGGCCCTTGCACTTGCCAGGGAAGCGCTTATTCTACTGAGCCATCTCCCCGGCCCCTACCCAGTGGTTCTTAACTTTTGCCAGATTATATCATTTTGCAAATGTACTGAAAATCCTGGAGCCTTTCTCCAGAAAAAGGCTCCTACGAGCACATTGTGCAAGCAACTCAGAGGGTGTCTAGCACCCCGAGTCCACCCCTAGACTCTACTTCTGTTCATGGAGGGGCTGCGTGGATCCGACCTTTGGCTTCTCTGCTGGCAGGCTTTGCCCCTGAAGCCAGCCTCCAGGGCCAGAGCAGGACCATGTGCTTCACCCCACCTCTGCCCTGGCAGACATTTGCCCAAAGCCTTGTGCAGAGTCTGTTGAAGGCCAGGTGTGTACCTGTAGTTCCATCAGTTGGGAGGCTGAGGCAGGAGTGATTCCAAAGCCAGACCTGGATCAAAAAGACCAAACTAAGGAAAGATAAACAGAGTCTATCTGAAGCTCTTTCTGTTTTCTGACTTGCCTACCTGTGAGATGCTGTGCAGGTTGACTTCCTGCTCTTCAAATCCTTTCTGTGGTCTAGACCCCTTTTAGAGGTTGCATTAAGGACCAGCTTCCTGTGTTGTTTGCTGACAATGCACTGTAAATCAACTCCTAGGGGCCGGCAGCACAAGCACTTGCCTGGCAAGTGCAAGGCCCTCGGTTCCATTCCTGGTGAGAGAGAGAGAGAGAGAGAGAGAGAGAGAGAGACAGACAGACAGACAGACAGACAGACAGACAGAGAGACAGAGAGACAGAGACCAAGGTAGAGACAGAGGCTGAGACAAAGAGGGAGAGAAAGAGAGACAGACAGACAGACAGAGATAGAGAGACACACAGAGATACAGAGAGAGAGACAGAGAGACCTAATGGAAAGGCAGGTTTGGGGCTCCCTCCATGGGCACGTGGCAAGGCGCGTCTGCATCGGTTGATGGCACTGAAACTATCTGGGTTTCCTCTCTTCCTTGTGGGACCTGGCTGGGATGATGAAACGCAGGGCTGGGGGTTGTCAACCCAGAGCCTCCACGGGGCTTGTGTGGTGTCCCTGTGGACAGCTATGGGACACCATGGAGAGAGAGCCTTCCTGTGCCGAGCAAGATCCCAGCTCCTAAGGCCTACGCTCTCAGGTGTGAAGCATCCATGAGCTAGAACTTTCGGTCAAGGTGATCAGAGCCCACCTGGATCAAGTGGGGACAGTGTTAAAGAACCTGTTGTGGAGTTTTTTGTTTAGTCTTTTTTTTTTTGGGCAGAAACGGGAATCAAACTCAAGCCCCTTGCACTTGCCAGGGAACTGCTTATTCCATTGAGCCATCTACCTGGCCCCATTATTGTGGAGTTTTAAAAAAACCTCCATGATTCAAGCCTTTAATCTCAGCTACTCAGGAGGCTGAGACAGGAGGATCACAAGTTCAAGGCCAGCCTGATGCCTTAGTGAGACACTGTCTCAAGACAAAACATAGAAAGGGCTGGAGACTAGCTCAGTGGTCACGTGTCCCAGGGACCTAGCAATATCCCACTGGCCCCATTCACCCCTAATATACCCAGGCTGGGACCAGGACTTTCAGTGGCCTGGGTTTCTCTCAGGTACTAGTATTTAGCACACAGGAGGGGACTGCTACCACCAAACTGTGTGATTCGTTAAGGTCACTTGCCTTGTAAGTGGCCTTTGAACACAGCTTGGTGACCATACTGTTGCCATATTCATTCTTACCTGCATCTTCCTTCTTTGATTTTTATTTTCTTTTGTGCCATGAATCAAATATATTTTCTAGCCCTTAGCTTAATTTTCTCTCAGTTTCTCAAACACATCTGGAGATGTCACAAGGAGATTCTAGAAAATCATTACCAGTTCCCTGAGATCTTTTATGACCCTTGACAGGGAACACACACAGTGCCTATGCTTTGCTTTTTCTAATTTTTTCCTAATAAGTATTTATAGTGGCATAATTGGCCTTTTCCATAGAGGATGTCTTTTCATCTATAAAACGAAAGAAGTTATGGTTTATATCTAAAATGTCTCCAGAACCTGTTGTGGTGGTGCATGCCTGTAATCCCAGTGCCTTGGGAGGCTGAGGTAGGAGGGTAGCCTAGAGTTTGAGCCCAAGTTGGGCTATGGAGGGAGACCCTGTCTCAAACGAACAAACATCCCCCGGGAAGCTCCTGTGTTAGAGGACAGACTTCCGGAATGTACTGGATCATGGGGATTCATGAGTTAAGCCACTTACAACAAGATGGCAATTTGAGGGCACTATCGGAAGGTGTTAGAAACAGGAGGCGGGGTCTTGTTGAAGGGAGTGGGGTCATGGGGGCATGCGTGACCTCAGGGACTCTATCTTTTTTTTTTTTTTTTTGTCTTTTTGAGACAGGGTCTCACTATGCAGTTCAGGCTGGCCTTAAGCTCACTTTGTAGCTCAGGCTGGTCTCGAACTCACAACAATCCTCCTGCCTCAGCCTCCCAAGTGCTGGGATTACAGGCCTGCGCCACCACGCCTGGCTAGGGACTCTATCTTGTCCTCAGCCCTTTCCTTGATGTCTCTTTCCCTCTTTCTCTGGGGACATCCCCTCTTTCCCATTTCTCTGGGGACATACCAGCCTGGCCAGAAGTCTCAGAATCCATGAGCCAGTCTTTCCTCTTTTCCATGCAGACCACACAAGTCACCAGACCTCACCTGGACTCGGGAACTCAAGACACAGAGAGAGTGCCAGACGTGGCCCCACTGGGTGCTCCCCGTGGAGAGAGGCCCCAGAATGTGCCATGCCACTGATCCTGGCCTCCGCCGTGAGGTCAGCCCGGTGTGTCCCTACCACAGGGACAGCTCTGGAGACAGACCCCAGGAATGTTCCGCCTCCGGATCTAAGCGCAGGGCTGCACTCCTGTAACCACACGTACTTCTTGGTTGATATGTGAATGAGAACAAAGCAAATACAAGTGTCATTTGCTCTCTGCTTCCTCAACCCCAGCCCTGTTCCAGGTCCCAAATTCTGGGAGCCTCAATGAAGGTTAAGTGTTGGTCTAACCTTGGGAGTTTGATTTTAAAAAAAAAAATGTATTTAGTACAGAGACTATAGGGTTTCAGTACATAGATCTGACTTGTAGTAATCCTTCCTGTTTTATTCAACCCTAGCCCCTGCGTCTGCCTAAGGCAGGCACTTTAATCCGCTGACCTATCTTGCTGGCTCTGGGAATTTGACTTTAAAAAAGAAAAAAAGATAATTAAAAATTTAATTAACTGTGCTTCTTAACTACAACTGAATCACTTTTCTGAATTAAGTGGTGAGAACTCAGAAATTAACAAAAATGTATAAAGATGACTGAAAATTCAGCACCTGTAATTAGGCTCTTTCGTTCTGGGCTCCGAGACTGGAAACACCAAGGGAACAGCCACGCACGGTGGCCTGAGCCTCCAGCCCCAGCTACCCAGACGTGTGAGGCCAGCTTGGGTGACATCAGAGACCTCACCTCAAAAAACAGAAAGAAAAAATAAAATAAAATAAAAAACCAGAACAAAACACAACGAAGGGAACCAGCACAAGGGCAGATTGTGCAAGGGAACACGGAGGCTTCCTCCTGCCTTTGAGCAGATCATTGCACAAGGCCCTCCTCTTTTCTTAATATGCACATATTGCTCACGTAACAGCCCATTGGCTTAATGACTGTTTAGATTTACAACCCACTGCTCAGACTTACAACGTGTCTTTTTTCTTTGTACGGTACACCTTGTTCACACGGCACTGTGATTTCAGTATGGCCGTGTAGTTTCCTGTTCTAGTACACATTACACTGCGTGTGAGAATTATAGCTAATAAAAGCAGTCATTGCAGGATGTGGTGGCCCATGCCTGTAACCCCAGCACTCGCGAGGGGGAGACCCTTGTCTTTGGGTCACTTTTCTTATTGCTGAGACAAAGTATCTGACACCTCAAATTAAAGAACTAAAGGTTTATTGAGCTCATAGTTTGTAGCGGGTTCTGGCCCTCGCTGCCTGGCCCCACAGCAGGGCAGATGGCAGACAGACATCTCAGAGGAAAAATAGTTCATGGTGGGCAGAGGGTAGCAAAGCAAGCGAGCGAGGGCCCCTTGCAGGTCTTTCTGCCCTCTTTCTGCTCTGTGTAGGCTACAGGTGTAGGGCAGTGCTATCCGCCAGATCCCAGCATAAGGCACTGTGGATCCAGCCACCTCCCAGACAGCCCCATGTGTGACTGCATGGGACTTTGGGGGGGCACCTGCACACAAACCACAATACCCTGACTCCAAA
>PVKA01030298.1:0-27453 GCA_004027165.1 Ctenomys sociabilis
TGGGTTCATTCCCAAGCACTGCAAGTGCACATACACACAAATGCATACACACATACACACACACACACACACACACACACACACACACACACACACCAGAATTTAATATAGCTGGCTAATATCTATTTAGGTAGGAGGACTATCTATACAAGTTAATATTCCCGAACTTTTCCAGACCAACTTCCACTGTGTCAGACCCAAGAAGTTCCCAGGCCACCCATATTCCAACAGACATTGTATCCCATGTACCCCTGGAGATTAGCACTATTAGAATTGGAGTGATGGCATGGATTCTATGTCACCCTGGAACAAGAGTCCCGGCATCTTTTTCTGTGGCAGCAGTTACAGACTCAGGCCATGGTTATGGATGTCATATATACATAAACCCCTATTTCAGGTCAGAATAACAAATTAGAAAGACTAGGGATGTCCAAGACTTCATAAAATGAAAGAAAAGAATTTGAACTATAAAACTTCAAACAAGAAAGGAGAAAAAAGTGTCAGAACACTTATTCAAAAAATAATAATAAAAATCTTCAAATATTGGCAAATATCTAAATATCCAGTGCAGTAGATTTTGTGAAAAGGGAAGGAATTAGTTCAAAAGGAATTACTGAGATGAGGAGATCAGGGGAGGGAATGGAGGGAAGATGTATCTTTGTACACAAGCAGGACGCTTCGGATAATTTTACTGATAATTTCTATTTGTCTGTGGAAAGGAGCAGTTTAAGCTTGTTTTTTTAAATGCCTAATGTTTTTTTCCTCTTTTTTCAATTTTTTATCTTAATTTCTTATAACTCTGCTCTTATCTTTTTCTTCCAATCTTGTCTCCAAATTAATCTGAAGACAACACTATGCAATACACCGAATAGTACCAAACTCACATTATTTTGTTTAGTGCATTTGAAATTTCTTTCTGTTTTAATATTTTGTAGTCTCTTGTAAAAAAAAATAAGTGAAGTGAAATCGAACAGACCACCTGCGAGAAGTTAATAGGGAGAAAGATTCTGGACATGAGCTGCTCATTTCTTCAGCGTGTTGCCCAAAAGCTCAAGCAAAAAAAAAAAACAAAAAAACAAAACAAAACAAAACAAAAAAAACGGACAAAAGATATTCAATCAAATGGGATAGAAGTTCCACACAGCAAGATAACTAATGGAGTGAAAAGACAACCTAAAGTTTCCAAAGATATTTGCAAACCATACATTTGGTGGCAGATTAATATGCTAAAATAATAATAAGAGAAAGTAAGCTGGAAGAAAGCAAATAAATTAGAAATGAGAAAAATTCTCAGTAGATTTTTCTCAGAATATATACAAATGATGAACAGGTATGTGAAAAAAATGGCCAACACTATTAACCAAGGAAATATTAATTTAAACTTCAGTTATGCACTACCTAATGCATGCTGAAATGTGTACACTGAAATGATAGTGAATTTGTTGGAGAGAATGTGATAAAAATATTTATTAAAATATTATTGTAGTGCTGGCTAAATAGTTCAGCAGGTTAAAGTGCTTAGGTGCAGGGCTTAGGAGTCTGATCCCCAGGCCTGTCATGCCAGCCCCGCTCCTTGAGCATGCTGACAGGGCAATTGAGACTGGACATGGTGGTATCCACCTGTAATCCCAGCTCTTGGGAAGCTGTAAACAGGCAGATCACTATGAGTCTGATCTAGTAATGAGACATTATATATATATATATATATATATATATATATATATATATATATATATATATAATTGTATATTATATACAATATATATTACATATATATACAATATATATTATTGTAAATGCAACTTTTAAAATTGTGTAAAGTATTACAAATATTCCTCCAAAATTAAAGGCAAATCTACTGTATGATCCAATAATCACACTTCTATACATGTTATGTCCCTTTGATCCAATAGGTTGATTGTTTCCATTATTTGTAGAATGTTTGATGCTATACTGTATTAGTTGTGTTGTAGTTGCTGGTCCATCACCTGGAGTTTAAAGTGGGAGAGGTTTATTTTGGCTCAAATTCTCAGTGGGTTGTTCCGTGGGTGGCAGGCTCAAAGCATAAGGTGTATGGTGGAAGGATCTTTAGTGGCAACTGTTGACATCAGACCTGCAGGAACCACAGGGAACAAGGAACTAGAGATGAGAGTGGGACTCTTCGATGTCAATCCACAGTGACTGCACTTTTCTGACCCAGTCCAGCTGCATACACTGAGATTTTGGAGTATATTTTGGACCAAAATCGTAATATATATTTTTCTCTAAAAAACTGCTTTTCAGATAAAAAAAAACTAATAAATGGCACTTTCTCAAAGATATGTATTCAAAAGAAAATAGATTTTCTATTCTAATTGACCTATAGTGTTGAAAAGTGGGAAAGCAAATATTTTCTGTTAAATTTTCATCCGACACTTGACACCTGTGATCTTTGACACAATATCCATTTTATCATGAAAATTTTGAATTAGCAAATGAAGCAAAAACATTTCAACAATTATTTCTTTTTACTTTATTTTTTCAGTACCAGAAATTGATCTCAAGTGCTTCTGCTTGACAGGCAGGCACTTGTGCCACTGCCCTATATCCCCAGCCATCCTCTACTTTTTCAATTTAAAGTCATTTGTGAACAAAATATTTTCATCATTCCTTGGCATACTGAAAACCGTTACTGGTGGTTTGAATTGTAAGTAAATTTATATATAACATATTAAGGGAATTAACTATTTTATACTTTAAATTTTTTCATTATTTAAAATGGAACTCTAAGAGACATAAAATTATGTGTGAATATATATACATTTACACAAAATACATGTTTTAAAATATCAGGTTTTATTTTCTTTTCACTGTACAAAAATGCCACTTAAATTTGTTAACAAAACTTAATTACATTCCTATTTACTGCATCATTTATTGTAGAGCAGTGGATTCAGTGAATTTTCCAGTCTATTATCAGTTTGTTACTCTGTTTTAGATATCTCATTTGATAGTTTGCAAAATTCTAATTCTTATTTTGATTCAAGTACCATTTCTAATGAGACAAAACATTTTTCATAAATAAATGATAGCCAGGTTTCTCTCCCCAGTGGTGCTCTACCCCTAAACCCACTGAGCCAGCCAACGAAACCAGGTGTGGTGGCTCATGCCTGTATTTCCAGCACTGGGGAGGAAGAAAACAGAAAGATTTCAATGAATCTGAGCCGCATAGGGAGACAATGTAAAAAATACATAAATTAAATCAATCAATAAATAAATGATAGCATTTCTTATTCTGTATTGTACAGATTTCACCTCAGACCAACATCATTTCTCTTGATTGAGACCCTAAGTTTCATAAAGGAATGAAGCCAATGTACTCATACATGGAACTTGCTTCCTACATTAGGTTAGCCAGATGCCAACTGGAAGAAGCCTTCTATGAAAGTATTCATTATTTTGGAAATTTGCTGTGGTGAAGGGTCTGCAGAAACTTCATTTCCTCAGCACATGAACAAAGTGTCCATCTCTCTAGAGAGGACCAAGACCAGGATCGTATAACTGATAGGTAAACACAAGAAGTCTGCTATTCTGTAGATATAATTCAGTGGACTCTACTGGTTATTGCCCTCTGTTATATTTTTCCCGATTTTAATTAAAGGCCCTATGGTCTCCATCATCACCATCACCACCATCATCATCATCATCTTCTCTTTTACACCACAGTGTACTAGCTGTTGTGAAATGTTGAGTGGAATTAGAGTGTGCCCCAACTCTATTGGTCACCACATCCCTTTTATAATATTTGTAGTTTATGAATAGAATTTCTCTGTTCATTTTTACAGGCCCAATTTTCTTTCAACAAAACAGAAAGCCATGTATAATCTCCAAATCTTGAAACTTATGTGCTGAATGGTTGTCTAAACCTTCACTGTTTCTTCTCTGTCCAATGTACTTATATACTTTACTTAGTTGCCTCATTGACCAAAATATTTACCAAGAAAAAAAAAACTATATTGTTATATTCATTTGCTTATCCATCAATTCAAATTTTAGAGGACATTGTAATTATCATAGTCTTTTAAAGTCAAGCAAATCAGATGCTTCATCATTACTACAGGTCCTGTTGTCTGAAGATCAGTTCATAAATTCATAAGAACAAGGAGATTAACTGGAAACTGTCCTTATAGAATTGCAATTCCAATCAGCTTTTTTGAGAGCAAGTGTACGAGAAGTTTAGCCAATAGAAACTAGAGGAGAAATTGCCCCACCTGCTGGGCCTGAGCTCACCTGAGCTCTTGCCACCTGTTGTAGAAACCAGGTGCCTGGAAGACAGCTGCAGGGACTGACTGAGCATTACTCCCCTACCAACCAGGCCAGAGTTGTGCTGAGCTACTCTGCCTCTCTCACCCTCACATGCCAAATGCTAACGGTAGACCCATGCCTATCACCATGCACAAAACTACAGTCAAAATGGATCAATAATTTAAATATTAAACAACAAAACCTTCAATCTTCTGGAGGAGAAAGTAGGTAGCAACCATAAAGATGTACAGGTAGGAAGAGTTTATGAAGTCAAACTCAAACTGCACAGGAAATCCTTCAAAGATCCAAAAACTGCAATCTCATCTTTTTTGCAACGTTTCTGCACATCAAAAGAAAACACCTAGTAAAGATAAAACCCAAGAATTGGGAAAAAAATTATAGTGGACTGCCACTCTGACAAAGGGAGATCTAGAATGTATAATGAATTTTAAAAATATCAGTCCTCCAAAATTCAGAAGCCCAGTACAAACATCGGCATCTGAGATGAAAATACACTTCTCAGGTGAAGCAAAACAAATGACAAGCAAATATGAAAAACTTTCAAACACCATTCATCATTCAAGTGATGCATCCAAGTTAAAACAAGGCTGAGATACCATCTTGTGCCAGGAAGAATGGGCATCCTCAAGATGTCAACCAATAACAAATGCTGGAGTGGCTGTGATGAAAAAGGAACCCTTCTCCACTGTTGGTGGAAATGCACACTGGAATAACCATTATGGAAATCAGTGTGGAGAATTATCAGAAAGCTTGGATTGGAAGTCCCAAAGTGTCCTGGGTATTTTTCCCAGAAGAACTGAAAACATCATATCATAAAGATATATGTGCATCCACGTTTATAGCAGTACAATTTATCATGGCTAACTCTTAGAAACAATCCAAATGCCTATCAACCAAGGAATGGATAAATATGATGTAGCATTTTTACACAATGGAATATTATTCAGCTATAAAAAAGATCAATTTGGGGCTTTCAGAGGCAAATGAGTGCAATTAGAGACTATATCAGTAAGTGAAATAAATCAGACTTGAGTGTGCAAACATCATATTGTCTCACTAGTGTAAGAATCTAAAAGAGCCACTAAAATCTAAAAGGTACAATAGATACTAAAAAAGGATAGTATTTGTTCAATGGAAACAAAAACTGGGGTGAAGGAAAGGATGAAGGAAAGAATGGTAAAATATATATTTATGTATACACAGGATAATTTGAATAATTACTGCTGATTTCTGCTAGTCTATTGAAAGGAGCAGTTAAAACAAAATAATGTTTAGTCTTATTTATTTTCTTTTTAATTTCTTATAACTTTCTTGTTTGGATTAAAGCACAAACAGAGGCAGGGGCTGGGGATTCGATACCTGGGCCTATCTTACAGGAGACACTCCCAGGGCGCCCTAAGATGGCATTTGAGACTGGGCCTAGTGATGCAGGCCTATAATCCCAGTTCTTGGGAGGCTGTAAACAGGTAGATTACTATGAATCTGATCTAGTAATGAGACCCTGAACACCCTGTAGACCCTTCACTAAAAATACAAAAAAAAAAAAAAAAAAAGAATAGCTTTCTTTTTGTTGTTTTGTCCTGTTTTTCTTTTTAAAATTTTATTTATTTATCTATTGTATTTTAGGAAAATGTCTACAGGGTGTTAAGGGTCTCACTACTAGATTGGACTCGTAGTGATCTGCCAGTTTACAGCCTCCCAAGCACTGGGATTACAGGCGTGCAGTACCACACCCAGTCTCAGTTTCTGTCTCAGTGCACCCCAGGGGTGGGGCTGGCATGGTACACCCCATTCTGTTTTTCTTGCCCATTTTCAGATTTATATCTGATAACCTAAACAACTCATTTAATGAAATTTGTATCATTTCTCCTGTTTTTATTTTTTACTTTTTTGTACTCTTAAAAAAAAAGAAAGAAAATAGAAGTTTTCGGTGCTCTAACACTAAATCATAGACTAATTTCACCAATAAATAAATGCTAACTCCTATACCAGGAGACATCTAAAATAATTCATACACACAAATATAAATAAAGAAAACAATTCCTCTGATTTATAAACAATTCCAAGAATCTTGAGATGGTACAACAATGTACTGCATTCATTCAAAAAATTCTTAGTACGTTTTATTGAAAGAGTTACCCATTATGATCAATTCTCTAAAAAATGCTACTCTTTGGAAAAATAGTTTTGGAGAAATTTCATGCCATTTTCAGTCTCTGTACAGTTAAAGACAGTATCAATGCAAGAATATTCAAGTTCTTATCTAGAATCTAACTGTGAACAAGATACTATATATTCTTGGACATATGCCAAATCCTGCTAGAGACACTGTTCCTTTTTTAGCTCAGTTATTGTTCACTACACAGTCAGTTGTTTCACAACTGCTTGACTTGCATCCTTCCTTTAGTGATCCTCCATACTCAATTTAATGTAATGTACTACTATCTTAATAAGGTCATGAAAGCCTTAGGGAGCCAATTTCCTGTCAGCTTCTCCAGATTTTATAATATTTCATGTTTGTAAACTTGGCTACTTGGCTGTAACCATGCTGACTTTCAGGGGAGATATATATATATTTTTTTTGGGGGGGGGTGGCCGAGGACCAAACCCAGGGCTTCCAGCTTGCCAGGCAAGCATTCTACTGCTGATCCAAATCAGCCCTTACAATGCTGACTTTCAGCTAGTCTTTTGCTAAGCTACGTCCACCTTGTCATACAATCTCTTGCACACATTCCAGGAATCCATACTTGCCACCTTCTTACTTCCACCTAGTAATGTATATGCTCTCTTTGTGTCTCAAATCAGTGTTAACTGAGACAGCTTTCTTTAAGTTCAACAGAATGGGACTCACCTCTACTGCTATTCACATCCATTGTACAGTGTGTATAGCCATAAATAGATGCACTTTTATTTAAAAATGATACTAAACAGAATTTTGGTCAGTGGTAGTTCACTTATATAATTGTATAAGCTGTCTTGATTAGATGTGTTATACCCTCTAGCTTTGTGTAAATAAATCTATGATCTTCATGCCATAACAAATTTCCTAAAGACATTCCTCATAGTCTCACTTATTATATATGCATATATAATATATTAAAAATACTGCTAATTGTTAATTGTTTTATATGTAATTAGTACTACTATATATACTTCTGAATTTTTTTTTCAGAACCAGGGCTTGAACTCAGGCCCTTAGGCTTGCCAAGGAAGCAAGCCATCCTCCCCAGCCCCTACTTCTGAAATCTTTATAAAACTGGAAACTCTATGAAAGCACAAATTGATAAATATTTGGAGACAGCAGGTTCCAAGTAATTATTACTGTGTTAAACATTTTATCATATTTTACCAATATCTCTTTTATAATTAAAAAGTTAGGATAATGTGAAAATAACTGATAGTATTTATGGCATTACAAAAAGAACAGTTCTTTTCCTATTTATTTCTATTTATCTATTTATTTGGTACAAGTTCTAGCTATACAGCCTGGACTCACAGCGATCTTCCTGTATCAGCCTCCCCTTCATTGGGAATACAGGTATGCACCATTACTCCTCATTTAGGTGGCTCTCTTGGCATGGGGTCTGCATATTATACAATGTTGGGAGTTGAACCCATGGCCTTGTGGTTGACAGGCAGGCACTTGGACAACCAACTCTCTAGGCCTCTATTTATTTATTTTATTCTTTTCAAGCTTTGAAATCAAAGGTCAGAAAAAGGAAACTATTGCAATGATTCTTAGGACCCACGTGGTTTTAGGAATATATATAGTCATTGGAAATGAACATAAAAAATAGTGAGATTCCACTTCACCCCAGAAAGAATGGTCTTCATTAAGAAACTAAATAGTAACAAATGTTGGCCAGCCTGGGGATGAAGGATTCCTTCACATTATTGGGTGGAATGATGTAATGTGGTACAACCATTATAGAAGCCACTATAAATATACCAAAAAAATTAAAAATATAAATTTATTCAACCCTACTTCTCTTTTTAGGTATCTTGCCAACTAAAAACTAAGGTTCATGCATTACAGTGATATATGTGTAACCATGTTTATAGTAGCACAACTCAAAAGAGCTAAACTTTGGAACCAGTCTACATGTCCACCAACAGATGAATAGCTAAAGAAAATATAGAACTTATATAAGTTATTTTTGGAATATAGCTGCACCTTGAGACTATACTATTAAGTGAAATAGACAAGACACACAAGCATAAATGAGGGATGGTTTGTGTCATGAGAAAACCAAAATCTAAGTTAAGAGTTAAAAACAAAAACAAAGATAAATAATAGGAAGTAAAACCATAGTTCTTTCTGAAATAGGAAGGGAAGCAAGAACTAGAGAGAAGGGTAAGGAAATGTGATGGAAGGAAAAATAATAAAGATGTGTTACGTGCATGTACTAAGTTCCCATGAAGAATATAAACATTATGTAATTAATTGCATGTACTAATAAAAGGTGACAAAACTACTCTCATTGATATATTCTTCTTTAATTTCAAGTCCTTGATTACATAATTGATAGAATTTTTAAAATCTAACAATAATGAAAAATACATTATTTACAATAGTAATTAGAAAGAGCTATTTGTCTACATTTTTAAATCCATTGTTTCGGTTCATTAACTCTAGAAAAAAAAGACAATTATATCTAGATTATTATGAGTTCCCAGAAGTAAAAAATATTACTATAATTAAATAAAGTATAATGGACACAATATCCTTTTGTTTAAAAATCACAGATTTAAATTTTTGCCATTTATATCAGGAACCATGTATGATGATGACTGCATATTTTGTTTATTCCTTAGGAAATTAGATGACAAGGCAGGTAATGTAACTCCCTGCATATTAAGTAACTATAAATTCATATTTAGGATGCCTGTTAAAGTGATGTGTGATGATAGAATGATTACTATTGTGTACATCATAAATACACAGTTCCAAATCTTACCTTATTAAGGCAAACTTTCCCTGTTCCCTCTCAATCTTAGTCCTGTTGACATAGTAACTCTTAAACTCTATTTCTAATTTAGCTAGAATCACTACCTTGACTCTCAGTGTTTTTGCTTGCTTACATATAGTTAGGTGAAGTTTGGTTTTCAGCAATGCCATTGTCCTATTCAATTCCCAAGTTCAAAATTTAGCATCAGATTAACCCATTCTTTCTCAATGACAAAGTCAGTGTAACTAGGGTCAGACAGAATACATTACTGTAATGTGTGCTTCTCATTTGTCAGAGGATGTTTCATCTAGATCCTTCTAAGTGGAAGTCCAGAAGAGAGGATGTCATGTTAGGGTTCCTTTTCTGTCCTTACATCACAATATTGTAGGGAGGATGATTCATGGTGTTTCAAAGCAATGAATTGAGGAACACACACCACAGCCTGTGTTCCACATTCCAGCTGCTCAAAACAGTTTGTGGAACATACTAACATGTAGCATGTAGATCATTATGAGGATTTCATAATCCCAGGTTTCATTCCACACATTTCAACACTCAAGTATCATGTATGTGCAATGATTTTTGAGAAGGACTAGTTTGTTTTACCCTTACCAGATATATGATTTACTATTTGTACCAGGAATTGAACCCATGACCTTGCACTTACCAGACAAATGTTGTGCCTGTGCCACTGAGCTATATCCCTAGCCTCACCTAATGTATAATTACATTGCATGGAGTTTCTTAAAAATATGTACCAACACTGAATTTATTTTAACAAATGTAGAATGTGTGTATACATATCTATTTCCCACTAAACATGTTCAGTTCAGTTTAGAAAGATAATGTAAAAGATTATACTAAGCAAAACTCAAGACACATTCAACTAAATGTTACATTAAATTTTAGAAACAAAAGTATTTCTGCATAAACTTATCTATATATTTCAACCAAAGTATACTTCAAATTTTAAAGTTTTATTTCTTGTCCTTGTGTGTGTGTGTGTATGTATGTGTGTGTGTATGTATGTGTGTGTGTATGTATGTGTGTGTGTGAGAGAGAGAGAGAATGTGTGTGTGTGTGTGTATTTGCTCTGTGTATTTTTTGTTCTTACAAGAATCTGGAACATTATGCCAGCATTCTAAACTTGAAAATAACAATTTTAAAATTGGTATGATTTATGGAACTATGATTTACAATTCCAATCAAAATTAACACCACCTAAAGTAATTTATTGCATAAAGGCTTTAAGATAAAGGAAAATCCATTTAAAACAATCAATGTTCCATTTTTAAGAGTATGCAGCAAATGAAGTGATAGGCTTCAATTATGCAATGTTAAGAAAAATGTTAAAGTTACAACAACATATGTGGGTGAATGCTTAATTTTTCCCTCATATTACCTTTCAAGTATGATTTGCAAATATTAAAATATGGGTTCCTCATCATAGTTATGCCATTTAAATTTAGGAAATAGATTGATAGTAACATCGTTAACAGATTCAAAAAGTACAAGAATTGCCAAGTATCATGGTAAAAAGTAGTAAAGAGAAAGGAAGAGACTATTACTGGGGTGCAGAAAGTCTAAAAGGAGGCATAAATTACATAATAAAATCTATCATATTTCCCATAAAATGAGTGCCAGTTACATTAGCTTCCCTTTTTGATGATTCAGAAGTTGGCTGGGTGCATTCCTCATTTGTTTCTCTTTAACTAACATATTTGTCTTCTTTCTTCCTAAATCAAATGGTAGATCAATATCACATAACAGCAATGAGCACATTACTCGTTTCTCTTATAATGTCAAAAAATGAGCCTTTTGGATATATATAACTCCTATTTAAGTAATACTACCTAGGATGATAATCTATTATATTTCAAGTACATAACACATTTAGGAACATAGTTCTTAATGAAAGTTGCTAATTTATACGCTATTAGTACATACTACTCAATTTTTTGCATTCTAGTGAGCCAGAAAGCAATATATTTTCTTATCATTATATTCATCATTAAATAGCCAGATGACTGTGTAGTATATTTTTATGCTATTCTTATAGTTAAACCAGGAGACACAGACTGGAGTAGAATCTATCCATTGTCTTTTCTGCAAACAGACAACTTTCAGGCTTGTCGTGGATTGTGTGTAGGTTTTGCTTGTTCGTTTCTGATTTTGTCCTTTCCCTTCTATGTGCCTTTACCCCTCCCTCCTGGTTTTTTTTCATCCTCTTTTCCTTCCTTCACTCCCTTCTTCCATGTCTGTCTCTTTTCTTTAATTCCTTTCCTTCCTTCTTTTTCTGAATTTAATAAGACCAGTAGTTTAATGCTATAATCCAATCAAAGGATTATTAAATATAAAGAGGAAACCCATTTTTAAAACTTAAAACCTATAACTTCCTATTTTATACCTCTTCAATGGTAAAGCCTTATGCCTTGTGCATAACCTGCAACAGTACAGATCGAGTTTGTTTTCAAAAACTATGCACAGAAATATTTCCAAAAGTATTTTTGTAAACTAGCATGTTACTTGCTTTAGCATTTTTCTGTGCCTCAATTTCTAGTTTCAGACAACAGTATAAGATTCAGTGATTAGAGTACCCTGTCTTTACAAGGGAAGATTCCTTTTTTGTTTTGGTCTGTCAATAAGTAAGATAAAAAATGTAGAAACAAAAGTCAAAATTGGTTTCTGAAAGAAACATCTTTCAAAGACCTTCAGTTTATTTTGGTCAGTCTCTATGTTGTTCTCATCTAGTCTGCAGTTCTGGGAGCATTTGTGCTTAAGTAACAATACAAGGGAATACTCATAGTAACAAAGTATGACCCCCAGAGAAAGACACCTCTAGAACTGTTCTGTTTCTGAGTACTACAATCTCTTAATATCCAGTAAATATTACCCAAGTGTCATCACCAGATCCTTCATGTCATAGTTCTATGCCAAAACCAATAGATTTTGAAATTGTCCATTCCCAAAAATAAAATTAGATTCTGTGGAATATAATACGAAAAGCAAGAAACTTCTTCAAACTTCATCTTATTCATATACTTGGGTACTTGCATTGTAGCCCTGAAAGTCCTCGTGATTCCCATAGGGACTTAAATACTGGCACAATCTATGGAAAAATTAGCACCTGACCTTCTGACAAGATCTGTCATTTAAACTAATTTAGATTTTTTTTTTTCTGTTGAATACAACTCTGCAATTAGACATTGACCCTTGAAGAAACTGAAACATACTATCGAAATTCACTTTTGTTGTTTGGCAATTTCAGAGTGAAAATTTTAAGAAACAATTTTATATGATTTGAAAATATTTTCTCCAGTTCTATATGCTGTCTTTTCCCATACTTGATAGTACGTTTTGAAATACCAAATTCTCTAATTTTGAAGAAATCTGATTTATACACTTTTTCATTGATTGCTTATGCTTTGATATTATATTGATGTTATATTTAAGAATCAATTGTATAAACCAAGGTCATAAAAATTCAAGTCTATATTTTACATAAAACAATTTTAGTTTTGGATCATATATGCAGGGCTTTTTTTTTTGTATTTACTTCAGGGTTTATAGAGTCTCACTGCATAGATCAAACTCGTAGTGATTCTTCTGTTTACAGCCTCCCAAGAGCTGGGATTACAAGCTCGCACCACCAGGTAGTCTCAATTGCGGTCTCAGCATGCCCTGGAGGCAGGGGCGACACGTCAGTCCCTGAAATGAACACTGTCCCCTGCATCTGCCTAAGCAGGCACTTTAATCTGCTGAGTTATTTGGTTGACCATAGTCTTTCATTTATTTTAAATTTTTAAATAGTATAAGGTCCTATCAAACATCATTCTTGTACGGTGACATTTGCTTAAAAAGTCTATTCTTTCGTCATTGAGCTGCCTTAACATCCACATTAAAATAAATTAGCAATAATGTAAAAGAAAAAAATTATCTTAAAAAGAAGCTTGACCAAGACTTTATGACGTATTTCTAATCAAACTGTCCAGCTAATAAAAGAAAACTTATTGCAGGGCCAATATCCCACATAATGAGGAAAGAACACATTTTTATGGGGGTGCTGGGGATATAGCTCAGCAGAATAATCGCTTCCCTAGCAAGCCTAAGGGCCTGAGTTCAATCACGGGTTCCACCGGTGATTGGGAAAACAAAAGGAATACATTTTTAATATATCGTTTATCATGAAAATTGTGTAAATTACTGCTTAAGTATATAACTGGAGTAGAAGAGTAACTTGATGCTACTGTATCACAAAACCTTAGACTGTGTCCAACTTGTTCTCATGGCATTCCAGATGAACAATACTTCTAAGACCTATTTTGCAATGCTACTAGTGTGTAATGCCCAATGTCACTAGATCACAACTCAGACAATACTTCTCCTCTCTCTCCCTCCCTTCTTCTCCCAGAACCTGGAAGGACTGTGTGTACTCATAACCCACAGCAAAAGATTATGGAAGAGGAAATCCACAGAAGAGGAGGAGCAAAAGAGAGAAATCCTTCCCTTCAAATGAGATTACAGAGAAACACAATATGTGGGAGACAGTGAAAAACTTTGCAGAAAAGTGCCACCTGAGGAGGGCTGAAGCAGTGGGAGTGATGAGTTTAACAAAATGCAATACTAAACTTCCACAGATGTCTCAAAAGCAAGAAAGAACAAGTGTGGTTGGCTAGGTTCCTTGTTAAATTTACAGAAGAAGACAAAGATTCTATTAAGCCAATAGATAATAGTGATTCCATTCTTGATAGTGAAATTCATCCTACACAATAAACCTTTTCTGTCCTGTCTTAGTCACACCACCTACAAAGCTTTTTAAAGATAATTACAGTTTAATTTACTTTTCTTGATATGTAGCAATTTCTTTGTTATTCTGTATTATATAACAGTGTTAAAACCTTTTTTGTATGAATATTGTTTGGGACGTGCAATGACTCATCTTACTTTCTCTTACTTTTGGTGATGAAATTCACATTGATGTACAAATGCTTTGGATTACAAGCATGTTTCTGGAGTGAAGTATTTTCAAAAGAAAGATTTTACTGTATATATTAATAAAGCTTTAATGTTTTTACTGTGGGTTTCTATATAATATTTTTCAAAACATAACTAAATAAAACACAACATTTTAAGTACTTACAATGAATGTCACAGATAGAAGTAACCTGTGATTTAAGAAATTTTAGAAAATTGCTAGTAAAGATTGTTTTGTGGCTATACATATATATACATATATGTATACGTAATATATAGATATATTTGTATTTTAGGGAAGGGTCTAAAGGGTGTTCAGGATCTCACTATGTATATTAGACTCAAAGTGATCTGCCTGTTTACAGTCTCCCAAAGAACTTGCATTACAGGTACATGCCACCATGCCCAGTCTCAATCCCTGTCTCAGTGCAACCTGGAGATGAGGCTACCGCAGCAGGCCCGGGTTTCAAACCCTCAGCCCCTGCACCTGGTTGCAGTCACTTTAATCCACTGAGCTACTTGGCCAGCAGTTGTTTTATGGTTATATTAATCTCATTCATTGTAAAGAGCAAAAAAGAAGGAGAAGCTTTACTAAAAGTTATGTAACATGGGACTGAGATATTCATCCTAAGAAAGGGAATAGGTGGAGTAAGAAAAAAATGGAAAGGTAATTACTATATTCTAAGCAAAGCAATATCTTTTTGTTTGTGTTCTTCCAATATCATGACAATATAGGATCCTCTTTAATGAAAGAAAGTGTTTCTAGAGGCCAGGGGTCCTTTATTTTGCATAATCTGACTGCAAAACCTGACAACAGAAACAAAAGCCATTAGCAACAGAAATAAAAGTTTCAAACAAACCGAACAAAACATACACACACACACACACAACACACACACACACACACAATCTCCACATATAGACCAGCAATCACTAAAAGCTGATGCAAAAAACTTAATTGTTCAGAACAAAATAAAACCACTTTTTCTGAGTTAAAATTAACAATGTATGTGTATGTTTATTTCTATTGCAGTGGTCTATATTTATATCAAGAGATTAGAATTCCCAGGCCAATCATGAGAGGTAGTTTAAGAGTCCACCTAAGTATAAATTCAGATTCTGCTTCATACCGACTAACCAAACATAGACCATAGATTCCATTGCAGTGACAGCTTTATATAAAAGTTCAGGTTATGCAACAAAACAGACATATTCCCATACGTGTGCACAGACACATGTGTACAGCATACATCATACATAGTGTGATTGATATATATGACATTGATACTGATATAAAAGATGTTCTCAATAAGAATAATCATGGAATCTTTGTTATATTCCCATCTGCAGCCTCGTGTAAACACTTCACCAACACAACCATTTTTTCTTTAGCAATTAACATGCAAGCAACAACTCTCAAGAAACTGAGGGATTCCTCAGTTTTAAAATTCGCTGCTGCAACTTAGCATTTCAAAGTGAGGCCTATTTAACAAATCTCCAGTTACCTAAACACAATTAAAACTCATAATCACTGATCAAAAATGAACATAGTTTGTGTGAGAACATCACATAACACATTAGGCCTCCAGGAGCATCACCTGCAGAGCTGTTAATGAACAGGCATCAGAGAATGTGCCGTGACCTTGTTTCTCTGCAGAGAGGGTAAAAAGTCAGACACAAAGTGGGAAGAAGAAAAGTTGCACAAGCCAGGCCAGGCTTAGAAAAGTGGATGTAAGAGTAACTTTCCAAGAAATAATGGGTGGTGCCAAGACCACACCTAAGAAGCAATATTTATCATTCAAGTACCCAAAGGAGGTCTAAGAATTCTGTCTACTGCCACAGTACAAAAACAAAACAGAACAAAACCCACAACCAGTTAGCATGTGTGTGCCCAGGTCCTCAGATTGTTATATACTATGGCTACAAAGATGCTATTTCAATGGAAAACAGGAGCAAGCTGCTAATATTCTTACCATAGTGTTTGGAAAGAAAAAATTTCGTAGTGTGCTATTAGTATCATGCCATCACAAGTTCAGAGAATATCGTAGGATATTTTGCTTCCTTGTGAATAAACAATGATTTTACTATAATATTTAAGTCTTGAAAGTGCATATTATGAGAGACATAAAGGACAAACTGAGTGAGTAAAATCTATTATAAAGAAAGAAGGAAGTTTTAAACATCAAGACATGACCTCAAATTCTTTACAGAGAAGGTGGATAGAACAACACAAGAAAGGCTAGCCAACCCAAGCTAGAGAAGTTGTATATGAGTACAACGTCCTAAGAAATTTGCTTTCTTCAAGCACATTTTATGTGAATACACATTACTACACAAACTCAATATTCAGGACAATATTTCTTTTCCATTTAATGGAAGATGTTTTTGAAACAGAATTTAAAAACTTCTCTTAGCTATTAATCATCAGATATAAATTACCACCACCTTAGCTCAGAGAAATGCTTTTGAAAAAACTATGGATTTTCTTGCTTGTCTTCCCTGAATACCAATGATACTAGACAGGAAAATTTATACCATGTGTTTCTGTTAATTAAGCTTCCATGCTTATAATCCATTTTAAGAATCGAAGAGAAATCTCAATTCAGGGATCTCCAGATATTAAGTCATGACTAAATTATTTCTAATACTCCATAAATATGATTTTTAATTTGTAAGAGCTGTTTTATTTAAATGATGACTAATATATACAATAGATTCTCCCTCAATACTGATATCCAAAAGAGGGCCTGTAGAATTTCTCCAAAAGCACATGTGATTTTCTAAAGCAAAGTTGGACCCCAATAGTATTATGCATAAGTTTATTACAGTTAACTTGCATTATTGCTATCAGGGAATACTAGAAAGAGGTTGAAGTTACTGCAATTCTGAGCTGTATTATTTTCTAAGATTGTTACATTTCCTTGGAAGAAAAGTGAGCACCCTTGACATTTATGTTAAATAAAGATCTATCAACTCCTGGGTCTCTGTTCTCTTCACAAAGTCTCTTTTCTCTTCACCACAGATTTCAGGCAAGTTTAAAGAAACACTAACTTGCTGTTTGCATTGTGAGACAGACTGATAGTGAGCGTTGAGGCTGCACTGTGCCTCTGGGTTGCCATGGTGAAAATGAGTCACAGAAACTTGATTGTTGGGGGCCGGGAAGACAGCTCAGCTCTCTAAGTGCCTGCCTGGCAAGAACAGTAACCAAGTATCAATCTCCAGTACTGCATGCCATGCTGACTCTTGGCATGCTCTGCTAGCCCCAAACCAGGTGTGGTGGCTCATATCTGTAATTCTAGCACTGGGAAGGCTGGAACAGGAGGATCATTAGGAGTCTGAGCTGCATTGCAACACTCTGTAAAAGTAAATAAATAAATGAAAGATTAAAAAAGTCTTAAAATAAAAAGAAATTTATTCACTGAAAGTTGACCGCATGAGAGAGCTTGAGAGTTAGGTGAAAATGTTTAGTATTAGTGTTCTTTTAGCTCATCCATGGCAGAAATAAACGTTATCTTGAAGGGTAGATGAAACTCATGTATACCGATGAATGTCTAAAAACCTAAGGACCACATTTTCAAATTAATTTTTTAAGCATTAGGGCAAGGTCAATGCAATGAATTTTATTTTTAAATAGTTGGTATTTTTTTAATAGGTAAGCATTCTCTAGGTCAGACAATCTGATTCACAACCTGAATCTGTTACACCCAATCTTAGATAATTTGCGGACCTTAAGCTTCAGAAATAAGTTAGAGGCTGTGAGTGAAGCTCTTTCCATTGGGGATATCTCATAATAAGCACACAATAAATATTAGACACTTTGGAAGTTCTAGGCATTAACACAGACTTGAGAGAAAACAGGATAATTTCACAGACTGTTTGATTGCAGAATTGGAATAAAGGTATTCTTTGAACAGTTTTCATACTCTATGATCTTGTTTCTATCCAGGTCTCCAAAAATGTTTTGAAGCAACTCAACTATATTTATTGTAATTTGGCTACTTTGGTAATCATTTTGTTGAATATGTTCAGATTCACACAATCTCCTGAATATTATGTATTTTCTGCTCATCTTTCACCTGTCTAGATCATACTCTAATTTTTAGGCCTTAACTTCATGTCGCCTCTTTTTAAAATTTTTTACTGAAACATAATTGCAGTAGTTTCTGTACACTGAAAGCCTCACACATTTTGGAAAACATCATAATTAGCAATATATGTGTATCTTTCAGTCCTACTCTAAGTCCAGTGATAACTAGAATTATGTCTATCTTATGTAGATATAAGCTCAGAGCCTAAAGTAACATCTAACAGAATAGTCAGTGCATTTTACTAACACATAAAGGACTAAGTATGCCAAAAATGTACTGATTTTCCAAAATTTGGAGAATGACTTAGATAAAAAGGTGTCCCTGTTAGAAAATGATGTAATGTCAGTAAAGATAGATGGAATCAGAAGATGGAGACCTTCAATTTTATCCAATTAATTTAGTCACTAAATAGAAAGCAAATATTATTCAGCAGTACATTGGTGAGCAAATGCTCCCATTTATGACAAATTGTGTGCAGAAACAGAAGCATTTGGCAAAATTTGGATTTTGTTTGCCAACTCTGCAGCACATGAAGAACACAGCTTTGGCCATTTTTCCAGCAGACACATGAACACGACCATCTTTTCAATATTTGTGGAATGAATTAAGCTGGTGAACTGAGGTAACACTGTATTTGTTTTAATTCCTTATCTGTGTTAACAGTTAAATCATGTGTATTTATATAATATTGATCATTTTGTTTTGAGGAAGTGTTGTGGAAAAGGATAAAGATTTAACACAAAATAAGGTACTGCTACAAAGGCATAGATATTGAATGAAAATGCACCAGATGCTCAATAAGTTCAATAAGCACATATTACAATTTTTATTTTGTTTGCTTTTTTTATTTAGTACAGGACCTACAGGGTCTCACTATGTAGATCACCTTTTTTTAGAGGGGGGGAACTAGGGTTTGAACTCAGGCCCTTGTGCTTGCTAGGCAAGTGCTTATTTTACTGAATCATCTCCCCTGACCCTTCACTGTGTAGATTGGACTCATAGTGATTCACTTGTTTTTAGCCTCCCAAGCACTGGGATTCATATCAAAATTTGAATTCTACAATTTTCATTAATACATTTTAAAACCAAGGGGAAAATTATAATTTTGCCATGTGGAATTAACATTAGTCCATAGATGGAGTGTAGTTGTCCTTTATTTTTGTTTGTTTTATTTTGACCTGGAATGACATGCAGCTAGCAGTTTGGGGTTTATTGTTAAGATCTTGGAAGCATTGCTTCACAACATGTGTCCTAGATTTAGCACCAGAAGCAAGAATTTTGTTCTCCAACCCTGAAAGTTAAATCAAAACCTGCATGCTGCCAAGATTTATTGATCACTTAAAAGCACAATCCACTATGAGAAGCTCTACTCTGAATGTCCTAGTATAGCTACAGGAAATGCTAATCTGTAATAGTACAGAACAGGTAAGAGAGTAAGTAAACACTGGGTCCTGAAAGAGAAGTGTTGTTAGGCTTGACAGACTGTCTCAATCCTTTTCTGTTATTGTAACAGTAGTTTAAAAGGAAAAGAGAATTTTTGCTCTTGGATCGTGAGGCTGGTATATCCAAGGGGATGTCATCCTGATTGGCTCAGCCTCTGGTGAGGACTTCCTACTGTTTCTACTCATGGAAAAAAGCAGAAGGTCAAGAGGATACAAGGAAAAGAAACAAAACATGAAAAGCAGTCTTGCTTATTTTATGTATTAAGGACAGGGTCTACAGGGTCTCACTGAGTAGAATAGACTCGGAGTGGTCCTCCTGTTTTCAGCCTCCTAAGCACTGGAATTACAGGCGCATCCCACCATGCCTAGTCTCAGTGCCATTCAGTGTGCCTTGCGGATGGGGCCACATATGGGGCCACAATAGCACACTAGGGGATCAAACCCTGACCCCTTAGGCACTTGAATCCACTGAGCTATCTGGCCAGCCTAGCAGTCTTGCTTTTAACAACCTGCTCTTTTTAAATAATCTAGTACTACCTTAAGAGTAAGAATGCACTCTTTCCAGTGAGACCAATGCCGTAATCTCCATCCTCATCACCTCTCACAATCTTTGTATTGGGGAACTATAGTTTCAACATGTGAATTTTGGGGGGAACGCACAGTACCTCGGGCACACTAATAACTTTCAGATAAGAAGCAAATGGATCTGTAGCTGACTGTTTGAGCATTTCAATTTAAAATGCCAGTGATGCTGCTGACAGTATGTATATGAAAACACTGAAAAAAAGGAATGAGCTGCATATTGCAAGGTAACTTTGTAGATTAAGCTTGAGACATTTTAAAACTCTTTCTATAGTGATATCCCAGTCAAATTCCAATGCAAAAATGAAGTTCATTTCAATTGCTGGATTTATCACTAATTTTGAGTCTTTTTTAAGGCTAGAAGCGTGTCTCGGACCAGTGCAGCAAAATAACAGCGTAGTTCAAGCATATACTGGTCAGGAGGCACTCGCCAGTGACAGTATATGCTTGCCAGTGACAATAAACCTAATTGTCAAGCAAAACATTAGAGGAAAATTATTATTAGCCTATCCTTCGATAGCAAGCACTCTTTGGCCAACCACCTCAGTTCAACAATTTTACTCAATCTACAGAAGCTACAAGGACCACTCTTACATAATATCTGATCAGTATTATAACATTATTATCAGTATTATAACATTACACCACATTCACATCAAGAGGATGTGAAAAAAATATTAAATATTTCTGCAAAATTATTGCTTTTCCAAAGCAATAGACTGAGAGAGCAGAGAAAGACATTTGCCTTGGCTTTCGTGAAGTGTGAGGGTCCTTGTAGTTGGGCTTAGCCTTATGAAGTTTGAATTTCTTGTCCTCTTTTTGTCCAAAGAAAGAGGAGCATCTATTCTTTCTTGCTGAGCTACACAGAAAATCAGAATGATGCAGTTTGAAAACTACCGGTGGTTAAACACCATAAATGCCCTCTGTCTTTGTTAAAATTCCAATTGAGTTCCCTATTTTTGATTTACAATTATTGATTTTCCTAAGAATTATTCTTATATTGATCAAAATATATCAAGATGTTGATTTTATTTGTTCTATAATTCTGATTTAGCCTAAGGATCTATGGGCTTAAATAATTCCGTTAAGAGAAAACAGCTGTTGAAATTATTGAAAAGCACAAGCTAGAAAAGAAACCTGTAGTAACTCAATAAATCTTCCGTATTACAGAAGAAAGCAGAAATGTACAAGCTTATAGCCAATAAAATCTTTGTTAGTTTGGGGAGGAAAAACAGTCCTCCTGAAGACATTGGTAGTTCACAACTCTATGAGATTTCTTTCCAAAAATTCAAAGAGAATTTGAAGAGTGGAAAGACTTTTGATTCTTTTTTGTGCATCTACTTAGCAAAAGAGCTTACTGACATGCTCTTGTGGTAACTGAACAGAAGAAAATTGTTTTTTAAGGAGATTGGAGGGAGCCAGGGAAATAGCTCAATGGCATAAGTGCCTGCCTGGTGAGCACAAGGTGCTGAATTTGATCCCAGTACTGAAGAAAGAAAGAAAGAAAGAAAGAAAGAAAGAAAGAAAGAAAGAAAGAAAGAAAGAAAGAAAGAAAGAAAGAAAGAAAGAAAGAAAGAAAGAGAAGGAGGGAGGGGGAAGGAAGGAAGGAAGGAGAAGGGAAAGAAAATGGTAGATATGAAAACAGAGGGAGACAGGAATACTTGTTCTAAGTGCATATTAGAATAACCTGCTTGATTTTGATAGATTAAAGGAAGAACTAATGATGCTGAAAGAGATAGATTTACCATTACACCTACAGGTTTGTATCATAAGTAGACAAATGAGAAGTGGTAATTGGAGGAATTTAATATGAAAATAATTAGCTGAAGATCAGATAAAAATAGGCCTCTTTTTCCTACTTGCTGTTCAATATCCAAGAGAAAGTTGTATTCCTAAAGAAGAGAAAATCAATGTATAGACCAATATTACTGTTCTGTAGCCCACCATAAGGCTAGTTGTCCCAGGAAATAAAAAGGGTAGGGGATGCATACTTAATGTTGAGCTTGAGACTAAAACTTCAGTTTCTATCAAGCCGATGTCTTGACTGGAAATGTAAAGTAGGAATGAAAGGAGATTCAAATAAGTTTCTAGATCTAGACTTTTAGGATCTTGCTTTTTGAGCAGGAAATTTTTCAATGTGGAAGAAATTTGAGCATACTTATTAAAACTTAAAAACCTACACCAGGAATATTAGCATAGATGAATGTTTCTCAGTATGTAACATTCATCTGTCCCATATAACAGTTTTATCGCCATAGTGAGTGTTCAAGTTCACAAAGCACAGTATGCAAATATTGACCTTCTCCTTTTAAACTGGTGAGCACATGTGTCTCCCATCTCAACACAGAGTTATTCAATTATGCTTCTTAAAGGAGATGTGATCATATTCATGCAAGGGTGTACATGGAGTAAGAAAAGCAGTAGTCTACAAACTCAATATTGGTGGAAGAAAAACAGTATTTATTAAAATTATTGCTACAGAAATAAAAGGAATAAGAATTAAAAAGTTGCAGAAGAACTAAAATAGAGCAGAGCAGAACCCAAAGGGATTTCAAGAAGAATGATCAAGAAAATCAAATCCAGCAAAATGTTCCCATGAGATAAATACTAGGGCTTTCCATTCAATGTAGCCTTTTACAGAACTAATTGTCTTAACTAAAGGCACTTGATTAACATTTAGAGATCAGTAGCTTGAATAATGAATGGGAGCAAAGCCACTGAATACCAAACTTAATAAAATGTGAAAGTCTCTATAAATGGTTAAACTAGTAAAAATATAAAATAAACCAAGATAAAAATAAACATAAGTTGAACTGAAAAATGTATTATTATTATTACTGAAACTTTAAAATTATTTCAATTGAGAAATTTTATCATTGCAAAATATTTATTTAGAAAAATTGAATATACAGTGCATAATTTCAAAAATATGTAATTCCCACATAGTCATCACATTAAATATTGTCTGATAGTGTTAGTTCCGAAAAACCACAGTGAAATATCACATAAATCATGATCAGTTGTAGGAGCTATCTTACCACCTACTAAAGATATTTACTTTTCATCTCTGTTTATGAATTGAATAAATTTAACCAAAGCTCTATATTTATTATTATACTCATGTGTTCATTAATAAATTACTATTTCCACATACTGTAGAATTTCTAACACACCTATGTTCATAGTCCTGCTCTACCATTTATAAGTTTTATAATATTTAATGATCTTGGTATCCATTTCACTTTTTCATTTCTTCATTAAGTACATAAGGATGATAACAAAAGTCATATAATGTTGTAATGAGAATAAATGAAATAGTACATTTGAAGATCATCAGAGAATGCTTTCAGTAAGACAAATGTTTAATAGAAGTTACCTATTATACTAAAGTTACATAAAATTATAAACATATAAACATGTGAACTCTATACATTAAGACATAAACACATCGACCTTATTTAATGTATGTGATTATATATTTCTCTAAGAATATTTAGTCAGTTTGAATCTTACAAAATTATTTTATACAAAAATCATATGTGTACATAAGAAATTCAAACATTAGAATTTCTAGTTGTCAAGAATTCCCAGATGGAAGAGAAGAACAGGATTCTTTTCATGACTGGAAAAATGAAAGTACTTTCACACAAATATGTATTTCAAGCTATAATCCACTTTCTTTTCCTACCATTGCACTGACAGCATTATGAACCAGAAAATTGTTTGAGCAGCCGCAGATAAGGAATTACAAATCCGAAGGTTCAAGAGTCATAAAAAGCAGATGTAAGGTTAATTTGCATGGTTTAGTTAGCTCCCATATTTTTTCAATATATTTCAATGGCTTGAAACTCTGAAAAACTGATAGCAAATAAAACGGTTTCTATAGGCGGCATGAATCCTTGCTGACTCAGCTGTCTGAAGGAAAAGCCAATTACTATGTCTTGCATTTCCTTGTGCAGAAACCAGAACGTATTCATTGTTAAATAGAGCTATTAAATATTTAGGGGAGGGAAAAAAGTTTTATGAATTAAGATGATAACAGTGAAAAACTATCTATGGATATTTTCCTCTTAAACAAGAAAATGCTTTTCTAAAAGTAGCTTGAAAATCTCAAGCATGAAATATGATTTGGTGTAATATCAATTCAATGGTCTTTTTCAATGTTGATTTTGTAGGTTGGCAGATGAGGAGGAAATATCCCGTCAGAAAGCTAAATTTTCACCTCAGAGTAATAAAAGAGCCAATATGGTCTTCTGAACAAAGAAGTAGTGGAAGAATTGGAGGTCTGCTTACAGCCATGCTGGGGACTTGCTCAGTGACCTTGGACAGATCCCTTAAGTGGCTTTGAGCCTCTAGGTTTCCAGCAGCAACACAGAGACTAGAAGGCCAGCCCTGCCTCACAGTGATGGAGAGCAACTGCAACTCACTTTGTTTAAAGCCCCAAAACTTTGAAACAATCAGTAATAACTGTTAAACAATGTTTCATTCTGTTCATTTGTTTTTGCTATTTAACTTCATTTTCCTGTAGTCTTTCATAACCTTTTTTTATTAAAATAAATCACAGTGATAAAATCAATAGGTGATGTTATTTTATATTAAGGCACATTCTGGTGAAGTAAAATTAAGATCAGATTTTTCAAATCAACACCTAGAGTTTCTATGCCTCTGTGGAATAAAAAGTCATGAATCAACAGAGAATTATATTATGTTATTACATTATGTGTTCGTTCTTACTATATCTACACTTGACAGTTTCTTCCTACTTAGAACCCTTTTTAACTTCTCTCCAAGGTTCTACAATCAATACTGTTTCATAAAGACTACAGGTCTACTTCAAATTCAGAAGACCTTTTTGACCTACCTTACTTTTTCAGAATCTTTCCTTCTACATAACAAAATCTGTTTTCCAGAACTAGGTTCTGCATAGGTAGAGGACTTAAGTAATAGTGGCCTGTGCTTCAACTTTCATGACAGTTTGCCAGGTATTTTTCATTTTACTGTGCATCATTGATACATTTTTTCCAAAATTAATCATTTTTTTCAAATAGCTTTTGAGACTCAAAATTACAACTTTATATTCAAATAATTGGAATACCCTGTTTCTACTGTCTTGTAACATTTTTATACTATCTCATAAAAACTTAGAATATAAGAATATTTACACGCAACTTAAATTAAAAACAATCATCCATGCTGATTTTGTCATATACCTTTAGTACTTTTCCATAGTATCTCAAAGTAAGCTTTTAAAATAAGAATACACACACACACACACACACACACACACACACACACACAGTTATTTCTGTGCTTAAATTAATTTGTGATACTATCCCCACTAATAAATTTAATTATGGCATAATTGCATCCATAGTTTCACCTTTCCTAAACGTAAGGTCTCTTAAATATTAAAATAAAAATAAATAACTTCTGATTCAATATTTTTTCTCTGCATTTCTCTACCTAGATTTAGTTCACATCCCAATATGTACACATGACTAGCAAATTCCTTTTTAAAATTCAGTTGAAAAAATTCACAGTTTTCAAATTTTCTCACCAATGTTATACCTATGAATAGTATACAATGATAAGCACATATACTAGTATTTAATTTTCACAGAAACCTAATGCAGTACATAAGAATCCCATTGCACAGTTGGGTCAGAGTTAGTTTATGCTGTGACATTGATTTAGACTTGAATCTAGCTGCCAAGTCTCTGTTCCTATACATTAGGAAAAGAAACTCAGTTACATGCTTTTATATCAGCATCTTAACTTTCTATGTCTCTCATAAGGTGTATCATATATGTGAATTATTGCTATGTTTATATAAAACTAACCTTTGTGATTCTCGTATCTGTATTTGCATATTTGCTCAAATGCTAAATCCTACTTCTGGTTCCAGAATCAATGCATACAGAGCTTTCATGATTCTTAGCACATGTGAGCAATAAATTTGACTTACCCAACATGCGTATTCACAGCTAAAGTCAAACAAAAGGTATCTTGTCTGTTTATTTTATACACATAATACTAAAAAGTACAATTTTCAACCTACTTTGTGCCATACTTTTCACTTGTGTGCTTTCTGTTGTTCAAATACCGTCTAAGCATAAATTTTAAGAGCTGAGTAGTGTTTCTAGGTGTAAATCTGTGAGGTGCACTCAAGCACTTTATTTAAGATTTACAATGTCACTGACCATGAGTTCAGTGCTAATGAACCAAGTATATATTAATTATAATGGCTTTAAAAACAAACACGCATAAAACAAAGTTATGTATTGACCAATTAATTCTGCACTGTTCTTAGAAGCAAAGGCTATGTATTTGTCAGCAGAGCATTTGCCAGGGCCTCCTAGAGCATGGCCAGCACAGTGAGAATTGACACTTACTTTGTTTGCATGAAAATACTGCCAACAGTCATATTTTAATGCCCTTTCAATCAGGTAGCAGCATTTTCCTTGAATACATTTCTAAGTTTATGCTTTTGAGATACAAACAGAAGTATGGTTAATCTTAAAATGTGCATTTTTTATGGACATCTCTTTCTGTTGACAAAAGATAGCCAGAGCTGGAGCAGAGCTGTCACCCATTTGCTCTTCCTCCGCCCTAGTTTGCCTTTTCTCACACTGAGATGGGAAAGGGCTTGCAGATCTGCATCTGGGAGCTGCTGTCGCTCTCTTATTCAGCTCTGCTGTTTCTTGAAGCCTACTACCCATAGATGCTCCTGGTGTGACACATATTCAAAAGCTGACTCTTTTAAAACCCAATCTTTCACGCTGCATGTCATTATGTCAATACACCAGAAAACTAATGAACACCTTCTTCAATAACTGCCATGTTTTTCTTCCTCTGATCACACCATTATTTTTATCTTGTATACATGTTCTTCTATTACATACTTTAATACTTACCATGAGGAGCCGGGTGTGGTGGCGCATGCCTGTAATCCCAGCACTTGGGAGGCTGAGGCAGGAGGATTGTTGTGAGTTCGAGACCAGCCTGAGCTACAAAGTGAGCTTAAGGCCAGCCTGAACTGCACAGTGAGACCCTGTCTCAAAAAGACCAAAAAAAAAAAAAAAAAAAAAAAAAAAAAAAAAAAAAAAAAAAAAA
>PVKA01030299.1:0-27452 GCA_004027165.1 Ctenomys sociabilis
CTGTGTTTCATGTGTTCTATTTCTTTTCTGTATTGCTCATTCAAGGAATCCATCATATTTCTGATCTCCTCAATTTTTTTATCCATGTCTTCTTTAGAGGTAGTTATTAATTCTTTTTCTGCTGTGTTTCTTCCAAGTTGGATTTCCTCTGTATATTTCTGGACTTGTTTCGGTATTTCAGATCCTATGACTTCAAAAACTTCTTTTTTAATTTCAGAACTTATTTCTACTTTGAGTTCCTCATGATCTTTCTGCTGTTGTTTCTTTGCTTCAGATCCTGTTAATTCATATATATCAGCTGCAATAGTGCTCTCTGCACTTGTTCTGGGTGAGCATAGTTTTTCCACCCAATGTTTCTGGAATTCATTCTTTATTTCAGATACTATGTATTCAAATATTTCTTTTTTAATTTGGGGAATTACTTCTCATTTTATTTCCTTTATAGCTTTCTGCTGTTGTTCCTTTGCTGCTGTACCTGTTAGATCATTCATTGCAGCTGAGTTAGAGTCCTCTGCCCTTCCTGATGGACTCGAGGTCTGGGATTGCATTTTTCCCCTTCTCTTTGTCATTTTGTATAGCACTGACCTTTGACCTTTGGTGTAGAGCTTTAGTGCAGCTATAACCTTAGCTTGTTATGAGATTCGGGTGCCAGTCTATTAAGTTTGAGATTTTCCAGGTATGCCTATCCTCGTCTAGCTGTTGTGTTCAGTTCCTTTTTTGCTGCAGCTCCTTTGGTTCCCCTCTGTTGGTTCCCGGGGTCATCCCTCCTGTGTCAGGCAGGTCGTTCCCCAGTTGGGCGGGCCTGGGCTTTGGTGGGTCTTCTGGGCTCACAAAAGGATAGTGGATGATCTTATTCACTGAGTAGGCTGTACTGGGTCGGCCAGCCTGTGGTGGGTCTGGGTCTACAGGCCATAACCCGAGAAGGCTGGGAAAGGACCCTCTGGTGCAGTGGGCCTGGAGCCCTCACTCATAGGCCATTCTGTGCTGGGTTTCCATCCGTAGTGTGGGACCGTGGATTGCTGAGATGTGTCCCTCCGGTGTGGCAGGCTTGGAGTTCTCACTCCAGGCCGACCTGCACTGGGTCTGGGGCTGTGGTGTGGGACCAATAATCACCTGGAAATGTTTCTCTGGCACAGTGTGCCTGGAGCTGTCACTGGGCCACGGGGGGTGGGGGGCAGGTAATCCCTGGGAAATGTCTCTTGGCACGGCGGGCCTGGAGTTCTACACTCCCTGACCTTTGATGCCCAGAGAGTCGGGGAAATTCCCACTTAATCAGTGGGCTTTAGGTCAGGGGATCCGGGGAGGTGCTAGTGAGTGGGTCCTGAGGTTTCAGGCCAGTCACTGGCTTGGAGGGGTCGGGGACGGGGATCCGCGTAGCGCTGGTGGGAAGAAGCCAAAGGCTCTCCCTCAGACTCACCACACTCTCACTGATCTGGGAAGCCTGGTGAGTCCTGTAAATTCGCTCTCGCTGGGAGAGCTTGGTGCGGGATCCAGGAAGCCGTTGGAGTCAGCCACTGTCTCAGGCCAGTCTCTGGCTGGGCGGCGTGGGCGGGATCGAGTAGACTGCTGGCATTGGTCTTGCTGTCTCGGGAGGTCTCTGGGCCTGGGCGGGCACGGGCGGGGTGGAGCTTTATTTTTATTTTGAAACAGGTTCTCACTAAGTTGCCCAAGCTGTACTTGAACCCTTGCAGTTTCAGCCTCCCAGATTATAGTGCTATGATTATAGGCAGCAGCACTACATCCTGTTCCAAAGCCAACCATTTAATCCTATTCATGAGAAGGTGCTTACCAAGCATATTGGTAATACAGTTTTATGCAAAATGACCAGGTCAGTCCTCTCAGCTATTTGTGAGCTAGGCATCACTTCCAACTATGACATAATGATAAGATCATTAAGGCACAGAGGGATTTAGTTACTTCCCTAAAGTCACCAGAATAGTGAGCAGCAGGACTTGAGTACATTTGAAGTCAGGATTTAAAATCAGCTGCCTGGCTACAAGCTCTATGTTCAAATATTATACTGTATTCCCTTTCCACCAAACTGTGCATGGAATATAGTCTATATGCGTGATAGACTGGGTATACCAGAAAGTCAGGCAAATTTACACAAGGAGGAAAAAAGACATTCATCGCACACACACAGACAGACACACACACACACAACCTAGTGCAGAACAGAAATTTGGGATAAGATTTATAGTATTTGACAGGAAGACACTAAGGAAATATGAACACTAGAAAGCAAATGAAAGCTGCTGCTTGGCATTTTCAAGAACTATCAATGAAACCAGTCTAAGTGAAGCAGAGAACTTGTGTGATACTCAACAGAAATTAAGACTCATGTGCTAGGCATAAATAATTTTTGGCTTGTCTTCAGTTAAATCTAAATCTGGACTCAGTAATTATCAGTGAGAAATCCTCTCTCAGGGGCTAATGTCCTTTGTTTGCTGTGAGATAGAGAAGACATTAGGGAGGGGAAAGCCCAACACCTGAGATGGACAGTTAAGCAACCATTGCAATAGTCTTAGTAGTGGGTCTTGGGCCAGCATGGTGTGGGAAGAGGGAAGGACTGAGAGATCATAATCAGCACAGGATGAGAAAAATAAAGAGATAGCAGAGATAACTGAAACCACCAAAGCCCATCTGAATGAGAAAATAATAATGTTATGCAGAAATGAGGAAGTTCAGAGGAAAGCTGATTTAGAAACCCACTCAGGTATGCATTAAATTTGAAATGACATACAAGATAGAACACTGAGTTAACTAACAAATATGCATTAAATCCCTACTATGTGTGAAGGCAATGTACTGGAGCCTAGGGACACTTCTGTCACAAAATAGACAAGGTCAGTGCCCTTACAGAACTTGGAGCTGAGCTTTGGGCAAATTAGAAGAAAGCCAGTTAGATACAAGTAGGAACTAGAATCAGGATGTTAGAATTTTTACAAGAATCTTGGGTGGGCCAAATAGCTCAGTGGATTAAAGTGCCTGCAAGCAGGCTTTGATCCCCTGGTCTTCAGTGCCAGCCCAGACCCCGGACCCCTGGCACAATGAGACAGCAATTGAGACTGGGCAAGAGCTGGTAATCTCAGCTCTTGGGAGGCTGTAAACAGGCAGATCACTATGAATCTGATCTAGTAGTGAGACCTTGAACACCCTGTAGACCCTTCCCTAAAAATACAAAAAAAAGAATCTTGAGTCATCAACATAGCCCTTAGGCTGGTGTCAGCTATTCACAGCTCATACCTATGCATGTCACTAGGCCTGGGGCTTAGTTTTAAAGCAAAAAATTCAGCAATTTAAGTGTCATCAGCATGCCAGTAAGAGGTCTGTCTTGTTGCTGGGACACCCAAACTGAGGGAAGGAAGGAAAGGTTTATATAGCTCAGTTACTGGAGGTTTCTGTCCGTATTCAACTGGATCCAAGGCAGAGCAGCACATAGCAGAAAGCAAACTTTCATGGTGGCAGAGAGCAAGAGCATGAAGGAGAGGTAGCAGCAGCTCAAGCAGCTGACTTTTCTTCCAGGCTTACATTGTAATGCAAATCACCTTCCCTAGGGCAGGTGCAGCATCCAAACCCACAGTAATCAATCACAAACTCCCAAAGCTGCCCCATGACTGCATGAGGCTTTGGGGGGACACCTAGACACAAACCATAACAAGGTCTCACATTGGTGCCCAATGGCTATGGGGGTATAGCCCATAGATTTGTTTTGTGTGCCCTATACAGGATTTTTTTAAAATTGGGACATTTGAAATTCATGTTTGGGATTGATCGTTTACTGGAGCAGAAGTAGTTCTGGTTATTAGCTACCATCTTGCTATAGCCGTTTGAGGAAAGAAAGAGGAAAATTTCCAAGTATCGTTAGGGCCACATCAAAATTCTAGTGAGCCAAGCGTGCCGTCAAGAGCCCAACAGGCACCATGATGCTGAGCACAGAAGGCAGGGAGGGGTTCATGGTGAAGGTCGGGTCTACCCTGGTCCTGCTCAGCTGAGGAAATGATGCACTTCTCTGATTGCCAAATCCAGAACAGCACATCAGGTATTCATTTCATACCAAGTGGTGAAGCATTTGTTGAACTTAATCAGAAGATGAAGTAAAATAGGCCTTGAAGAAGTGTTGCAGGTAGCCAAGTTAGATGGAAATATTATAGGAACACAGGCTCTCAAGGAGACAAGATGGAAGGCAAGGTGACTCTACAACTGGGAAGAGACAGTCCCATATGGACCATACCTCAAGACCAAGACCAAAAGAGGAAACAATTTTTCCTCTTTCTTTCCTCAGACAGCTATAGCAAGATAGTATCTAATAACCTTGTTATGGTTTGTGTATAGGTATTCCCCCAAAGCCTCATGCAGTCATGTGACAACTTCTGGGTATTGAAGCATACAAATAGTCCAGCTCCATACTTCCCTAGGGAGCGGCATCAGGGATTGATATTCTAAATAGGTATCAATCACCTTGAAAGAGCCCAAATGAGTCACTAGCCCAACCCCCAACAGGAAGAGACCCTGTCCCACATCCATGCCCGCTTGCTACTTGACTCTTCCCCACTTGGTACTGGATTTAATCAATTTTACCTGAGCAATGTGCTTGTAATCTCATTGGTTGACCATTGTTTTGTCCCACCTCATGCCCAACTAAGCAAGTTCCCATGTCTTCTCTACCACCTTAGACCCGCCTCACCACATGATTTTCCTCTATAAAAGTCTCTGGAAGAGACAGCTTCCTGGGGAAACTACCCACTCGAGCCCCCCTCCTGTACCTTTCTCAGACAGGAGCTTTCTTTCCCTCAATAAATATATTTTGCTCATAACCTCCATTTTTTTCCTAAAATTCATTCTATAGTTTTAGAGAACACAAACTCATGCAGGTTAGGTCGGGAGATCATTTTTCTTATGTCATTTGGAAGTTCCCTATATCATATGGAGATCACCCACCTGAGATCAGTTTTTCTCCCTGTATCAGAAGGACAGAGAAGCCATGGGTCACAGACATGTTGAAGTATTCATATCCAACAGTGTTGAAATGGATTGGGTGTTGAAACATGCAAATAGTCCTGATACTGCCAATGATGGTTTTTCTCTGGCTTAGAGGACTCCCACTTGACTATAGCAAAGAAGACATTGTTCAATTCTTTTCAGGGTTGGAAATTATGCTAAATAGTATGACACTGCCAGTGGACCATCAGGGGCAGAGCACAGGGGAGGCCTTTGTGCTGTTTGCTTCATAGGAGACAGCTGAAAAGGCCTTAAAGAAACACAAGGAAAGAATAGGGCACAGGTACATTGAAATATTCAAGAGGAGCAGAACTGAAGTCCGAACCCTCTATGATCCCCCTCAAAAGCTCATGACTATGCAGCACCCAGGTCCTTATGGTAGGCCTGGGGATGGACAAGGATATAGTATCATTGGCAGAGGAATGGGTGTGAAGGATGAGGTGTGGTACCTATGGTGGAGAAGGGTATGGAGGCTATGATGACTTGGTAGCCATAATGATGGGTATGGTTTTGGGTCTAATAGGTTTGGAAGAGATGTCAATTACTGTTTCTCAGGAATGTCTGATCATAGATATGGACATGGTGGGTCTAGTTTCCAGAGCACCACAAGGCACTGTGTACACATGAGGGGTTTACAGCCACTGCAAGTGATATTTATGGTTTTGTTTTGTTTTTTTTCTCCTCTTAACCCCATGACACTACACTGGCCCTGATGGCAGGGTTACTGGTGAGGAAGATGTTGAATTTGCTACTCATGAAGATGCAGTGCTGCTATGGCAAAGATAAAACTAATATGCAATGCACATACATGGAGCTCTTCCTGAATTGTACTGCAGGAACAAGTGGAGGGGCTTGACCACAGCTATGTAGAACTCTTTTTGAATTCTACAGCAGAAGCAAGCAGTGGTACTTATGGCAACCGAATGATAGGAGGGATGGGCTTATCTAACTGGTCTAGTTATGGGGGTCCTTCTAGCCAGCAGCTGAGTAGTGGTTATGGAGGTGGTTATGGTGCTCAGAGCAGTATGAGTGGATACAACCAGGTTCTGCGGGAAAACTCCAGTCAAACCTTGCTTAAGATACAGAATGATCACTAAACAGCTACTATAGAAATAAAAGCTATGCATTGTGGGAGTTGGGAGGGATGCCTAGTATATTTAGTATGACTGGTAAATGGAAAATATAGTGGATTCTGATTGCTCTTGGCCAGCTAGCTTACCTGCCCTCCCTTTCTTACTCTCTTTTTTCTTTCTTTTTTTTTTTTCTTTTCCTTTTTTAAGAAAATAAAAATTAGGTTTATTGGTTCTGCATTACAGGCTTGTGATTATGCATACTGTAAAGTGGAAAACAATCTGTTTTAAAATTTAAGTAATACTGAACACTTGAAAAATCATCTAGGACATAATAACAAATTTTAGTATTGACCATAATGTAATACAGTTTTCAGCTTTTAAGTTAATTATCTTGTAGGAGTGTACCCAAGCAGTAAGCATATTTAGGTTAAAGCAGTTTCACTTACATTATGTGTTGCTCTTGTACCACAGCACATTAAAGAACTTCAGATGCATGTTGAGAAACATGAAGTTCTATAAAACTCAAATATAGGAGCTGTGTCTATGATTCAAAGTGAAAGGCTAGCCAAATAGGTCAGCGGATTAAGTGCCTGCAGGCAACACAGGGGCTGGGGTTCGATCCCCAGGCCTGCCATGCTAGCCCCACTCCTACCCCCAGGGCGCCCTGAGACAGCAATTGAGACTGGGCATGGTGACACATGCCTATAATCCCACCTCTTGGAAAGCTATAAACAGGAGGATCACTACTGGTCCAATCTAGTAGTGAGGCCCTGGACACCCTATAGACCCTTCCCTAAAATATGAAATAAATAAATAAACCCAAACCATTTCCCACAGGGCCAGGGAGATAGTTTAGTAGAATAAGAACTTGCCTAGCAAGCGCAAGGGCCTGAGTTCAATCCCTGGTTCTGCCAAAAAAAAAAAAAAAATTAAAACTAGAAAAAAAAAAAAAAAAGACATTCATGTTTGGAATTTAGAGGCTATATATAAAGATTTCCAGCTACTTTTGAAAAAATCAGAATACATTTCAATGTTGGATCTGCTTTCCGGACTAGCCAAACAGAAACTAGGTGACAGTTTCTGGACTCCTTCATTAACACGCTGGCATGCTGGTTGAGTGAGCTCCCCTCATAGATGCGGTTAGCTGAGCTCTCCCTTGTAGATGCAGTTCATACTTTTTTTTTTTTTTTTTTTTTTTGGCAGAACCTGGGTTTAACTCAGGCCCTTGTGCTTGCCAGGGAAGCCCTTATTCCACTGAGCCATCTCCCTGGCCCAGTTCATACCTATTTTGATGTTCTCTCAAATGTGTGGTTCTCTAGGGAAGTTCAGGAAATGTACTTCCTGCAGGAGGCAGAAGACCAAACAAGTGAAGTCCCACATACTTAATATATTAAGAGACAAAAAGGGATGAAGGAATTTTCAGATAACCAACAAGGGCTCCTCCAAGAGAAGATACTTTGGTATTAGAAGTGAGGCCTTGGCCAAGTAACTTATATTCTCTGAAACTCAAATTCCTAATTTGTAAATTGAGACTAATAAGGATCTAACAATCCCACTGCTAGATATATCCAAAGGAAATGAAATCTGTGCCTCAAAAAATTATCTACACTCCCATATTCTCTGTAGTGTTCACAATAGCCAAGGAATCAATCTATGTGTTCATCAATGAACGAACAAATAAGGAAAATGTACATATGCTCAATGGAAAACAACTGAGCCTATAAAAAGAAAGAAATTCTGTCATTTGCAACAACATAGCTGAATCTGGAGACATTATGTTAAATGAAATAAGACAAAGGAACAAATATCACATAGTTACTGTGTGTAGAATCTAAAAACTTTGAACTCACAGAAGTGGAGTAGAATAGGTCTTACTGGGAGCTGAGGAGTTCAGGAGATGTCAGTCAAAGGATACAAGATTTCATTCAGTAAGGAGGAATAACTTCAAGAAATCTATTGTACAACATAGTGACGATAATTGATAGTGATGCATCATATTCTTGAAGTTATTGAAAATATAATTTAGGTGTTCTTACAACACACATACACACAAAATAACAAAAATGTTAAGGAAGGCATATGTTAATCAGCTTGATTTAGCCATTCCATAATGCATATGTTCTTCACAACAATATGTCATACAGGATGAGTAAATACAATTTTGTCAATTTAAAAGCTCTTTTTCAAAAAGAAACTAATAGAATTTGCCCCTCAACAACTGTTGATGTCATTGACTCAGGTCATACTACATAAAATCCTTAGAGTACAATAGGTCTGACCAGGTGCTGAGGGGCTGAGGAGGTATAGGTCTAAGAATATAAGATTCCAGAGCCTGAAATGTAATAATTTCTAAGTAAATGAAAAATAATTATAATTCTAAGTATTTTCTGAGGCAATCAATCTTACAGGTGCAAGTTCAAATTATTTTTTCAGTATGTTTTATCCATGCATGTCTATAGAGCCTTTACAGTGGGTCTAGCTCCATATAAGTCTTCAAAAAGCATATAAAGAATAATGATAGCTCTTATCCTTAAGCAATTCTCTGGTAAGGTTAAGAGGAAATTGTATTAATAAGGCAAAAAATGTTCAAAAGGGGGCTATACTCTCTAAGAAAAAGAAATGGAAATAAAAGATTGAAAAGGGGCAAAGACAATTCATAGACCACAGTCAAAAATGGAAGTGTCAGAAAAAAAAGGTGGAAGTGAAAGAATAAACCTCTCCTTAAACTATGTTGAACTTGTATGCAACATTTTATACTCAACAAAATAATGAAAAACTGCAATAGCAAACCCTTACATGAGCTTAATACATACCCAGAACTGTTTATATATATATGAATATGTATATTTTATATATATAATATATATATATATATTTAATTTCCAGAGCAATGTTTAAGATAAGTTTTATTTTTTGCAAATGAATAAAGAAGAGCTCACAGAGGTCACTACTTGAATGTTATTCAACTATTAATTGGTGGAGCTGAGATTTAAAACAAGGCCCTCCAGCTCTATTGCCCATATTTTAAGGCACTCTCAGACATCTCTGAGGAAATCTCCCATCAAATCTTAGAAAAAGGAAGGTATTTTCATGGCAGCTATCCTTCCAACAACTATGAAAAATGAGGTCTAATATTGTCAAGCCACGGTGTTATTTGCCTGGAATATATATGTTTGTAGATGTGTGGGATCTATTCTTCAACTTTTTTTCTGACCACACTTCGCAAAGAATAAAGCCAGGTTCTAAGGAAAAAATAAATATATCTGGAGTGTACTCAGGAGCAGGGACAAAATCTATTTTCCAGTTCAGTTCTAATTTTCTGATAAAGAAGGCTAATTTTGGAAAGTGAATGAATGAATGACCACAGAAATGTTGTAAATTAGGATTTAGGTTACTGTTACATTTTATTTCTTCTTCTTCTTTTTTTTTTTTTTTTTTTTTTCCATTATGGAGGTTGAACTCATCGCCTTTCCTCTAAGCTACATTCTCAGTCTTTTTGTTTTATTCTGTTTTGTGATAGCTTCTCACTAAGTGTCCCAGGCTAGGCTTGAATATGCCAGCCTCCTGCCTCAGCTCCTCTGAACTGGTTGAATTATAGGCAAGTGCCACCACACTCTGTGCTGTTACCCTTCAGCTATTACGATAAAGACTTCCTTCCCAAACTGAAACATTTCGCTGAATCCAGGAAGCAGTAGATTCTCAACAGCTTCCCAAATTGACTACTTAGACAACATTCAGTTATATACCAAGTCAACACCAAAAATTACACAAGTACACAAAACAGTCAGTAATGACACTACGAAATTTTTAGTATTTATTCTCCACCAGTTCTAAGGGATTTCTGTTTGGTATTTAATTTCATAACTCTGTGAAACAGTATTTAGTTTTTCATTTACAAATGAAAAATCCAAGATATAGAGGACACAGAGTTAAAAGATACTTCCCAGACTCTGAACACAAGTAGCCTGTCTACAGCCTATGATTAGCCACACCAATTTATTACATTTAAGTAAACATGTAATCTTGATTCCTAAATAGCCTTTAACAAGGCTGAAGTTTTACACACAACTCAGCATTTTTCAGGCCTTGGAAAGATCTGAGCCCAAAAACTAATGTTCATAACTACAGAACATCTGATCTATTTACATTTCCTTTCTACTGATTTAGTTGAGGACTGAATGGTCTTGTGTTTTCAGAATGAAATACAAATATACATTAGGTGTGTGTGCAGATACCAATATTGATGTTCCATCTTGGACTGATTAGGTAAGAAAGAATTATTTGAAATGCAAGTCACTTGTAGATATGTCCCTGATTGTACTCAAACCATTAACTAGCAAAATCTATATTTAAAGTAGTGATATTTCATATGTTTATGTGGGAATAATTTTCTGTTAATTTCAATGGCACATGATGATAGTAAGTCTATTTAATACTTTTGCTGTTTATTAGAAAAAAATTCGAATAAAGTCTTCAATGTGAAAACGTTACATTGCTTCACTAAAATCATGTCTGTTGACCACTAGATGGAGCAACTAATTTTTAATTGTTTTTTTCATTCACAGCAACTCTTTCAGTTTGTTTTGAAGTAGTTTTGATTTCAGGTCATATATATATATATATTTTTTTTTTTTTTTTCAGAACTGGGGATTGAACTCAGGCCATTGCACTTGCCAGGGAAGCACTTATTCCACTGAGCCATCTCCCTACCCCAAGTTACTTATTTTGTAACTGCTCCTTTTTCTCACACTCAACCAGATACCTGGAAGCATATTATAATTTAGCCAAAATGACATTACTCTTTGTGCATTTGATGCTTGTAAATTTAAGGTTCTGTAAAAGAAAACTAGCCTAAAAATAAGATTGACTCAGGTTTCAAGCACAATGAATACTTCAACTTAAAAAGATCTTAATGTATTTAACAACTGCATCTGCTACCCTCCAGTCTGCCATGTATTATTTAGCAATGTTGCCTATCCAGTCAAACCAAGCCAAAAGACATCTGACCTGGTAGGACAAGGACCACACAGTTTGTGTCTACTTGTATATGACCTTGTGTGTTATGAATTTGTGTATGCATCAAACAATACAGGCCCTAGCTGGTACAGCCAGAATAAAATCTGGCCAAGTAGCACAGGAAACACAACAACTTAATGTCAATGATTTCTTTGAAGTCCAGGAGGGTTTTTTCTAGATGGTGTATATTATTTCCTTTTCACTGAAAAGCAAAGCAATCATTAATGCATTTAATAAATATTTTAATTAGTTGTCATATTCTGGGCATCATAATCTTCACTCATAACTTCTATCTCAGAGGCAGAAGAGACATTGTTTCAGAATTAGTCCAAGGCCAACAGCGCCTAGAAGGTTTTAGCTTTGCGTGGGTATACGGTGGATAAGAAGGAAAAACAGCTAGAAGAATACAGTAAAAACTAAAGCTTGTGGTTGACAAAAGAACATAAACAAAACAGAACGGGCACAGAGACATTTCCTTTGCCTGTTCCTAAGGGTCCCCCTAAGGTCTGGACAAAGAGCATTGGAGGTCACCATCAGAAAGAAATTATGTTTTTTGAGTGCCATTTACAATTAATATAGCTACTTAGAAGATGCTTACATTTCATGCTGAACCATTTTCATTTTGTCACAATTGTAGGAACTTGAGTTAAAGAACACATTTATAACATTGAAATCCTCTGTTTGACCCCATCATGGGAGTCAAGATCCTGCTCATTAGAGGAAGCCAGTCAGGCAAGCAGCTCTTCATAAGAGAATGATGTCTCAGGGAAGTTTTTCCTGCCTACATGAGACAGCTGCATTAATGCTCAAACACTTCACTAGCAGGCCTTCTGGCCTGGTGTTCAGAGATCATTTCATGTTATCTTATTTAGAGCTCACATGAGCTTGACTGTCTAGTTTCTGAGTCCTTAGCAGATTTAAACTAACAAATGAGAATGACAATAATAAATATAGCTGAGCACATCTTTTTGAGGCAGTTTTAGCATTTTCACCTCACTGATCCCTCCTGACCACTTCCTAATGTAGGTCCTATTATCATTGCCCAATGCATAAAGCAGGAACCCAAAGGGCAGAAAAGTGAAATAACTTGCCCAGCAGCACGTGGCTATTCCATGACAGATGTGAGATTCCAAGCAGACAGCCTGGCTTCTGACACTTCTGACCACTCCCTGCACTCTGAGGAAAAGTGGTTAACCACCAGACTCATAGCAGCAAGAAATGACCACAGCTAATGTGGCAGCAAGGCGAGAGGTCCTGTCTGAAGAGCCGCTGGACAAATTCAAAATGCACAGCAACCTGGGGTCATTTAAGACACCAGCAAACTGCTTGTCACGTATTTTTGAGACACAGGGAAAAAAAAAAGAAAAAGGAGTCACAGTATGTTTTCACAGTTTTTTCTTTGGCTTTCATTTCACAAAATGTAGTTACTGTGCCCAAAGCCTGCTTAGCACAGAGACAGTGTATGTGTCCATGGTTGCAAGGAGCTTAGACTGTGGGAATCTGATAGGAAACACCACAAAATCAACTACTCAGTTCTCATTTGCTCATCATTGTTTACTAAGAGTACATTATTTAACTTCTCTGTGTTTTGATATATCCATGTAAAATGAGAATGATTATTAATTAATAATAATAATGAGACCAAAATTGTGAGTACCTCACCCATAATCCTCACTCAAAAAATATTGGTTCTTTCTATTTTAAATCACAGCATGAACTAAATTTACAACACTATTGCTGTAGTTCATAGTGTTTGGTCCATGCTCTAATTTTCTCCCTCATGTATTCTCAACAATCTGGCAAAATAGGAAGCTTAGGTTGAACTTCATCCAAGGCTCAGCGAGACTGATTGACTTGCCCCAAAACACACAGCTGTTAAAGGGCAGAACCAGAATTTGCATAGAAAGCTGGTTAGTCCCTCTGTTCTTTCTTGAATGTATGATATCAAGTAAAAAGTCTGTGCACTGAATATTTTGCTCAGGGACAAGAATCTATATCAACTTCAAGGAAAAAAAAAATTAGAGCCAGCCAAATAGCTCAGCAGATTAAAGCACCTGCAAGCAGACACAGGGGACAGGGTTCGATTCCAGGCCTGCCTTGCCAGCCCCACCCCTGGGACATGCTGAGATGGCAATTGAGACAGGGCATGGTAACATGGGCCTGTAATCCCAGCCCTTGGGAGGCTGTAAATAGGCAGATCACTATGAGTCTGATCTAGGAGTGAGATCCTGAACACTCAAAAAAAAAAAAAAATCATCTGAAATAATCATATTTAAAATAATTTTGGACTACTGTAAAATAAACTACCTAAAAATACCCTCATGTCTGATGGACGAAACATTTTTTTCCTCTCTCTCAAAAAAGAAACAAACTGGATGTGGTAGTACACAGCTCTGATCCCAGCACTTGAGGACAAGGGTGGGGGCTGAAGTAAAAGGGTCACAAGTCTGAGCCCAGCCTGCAAAATTTAGCAACTTAGATCCTGTCCAAAACAGAAAGAGAGAAAGAGAGAGAGAGAGAGAGAAAGAAGGAGGGAGGGAGGAGGGAGGGAGGGAAGAAGGAAGGAAGGAAGGAAGGAAGGAAGGAAGGAAGGAAGGAAGGAAGGAAGGAAGGAAGGAAGGAAGGAAGGAAGGAAGAGACGGAGAAGGAGAAGACGACGACGACTAAGAAGAAGAGTCAGCAAATAGAGTAGCTTAGTCCTTTACCTCAGTAATGAAGGAGAAAATATTTCCAGTATATAATACTAATAATAATCCAAGTGAAAGTAATAGTTTCTAGAGATAGTTATATTAAAGTTTAACTGTTTAATTTGCTACATAAATTTTACTATTTTAAAGCAAAATGTTTATTGACCTTAGTGACATTTAAAGCCTATTATAATGACTATTAATCACTGAAAAAAAAGTCAATATTGTTTCATAAAATGAAAGTAGAGCCTATTTCCTGTCCAATCCCAAGAGCCTGTCCAAATGTTAATTGTGTTGAGCATTTCCATTTTAACTGAAGTTGCAGGTGATGTGGCACTGTCCCAGGGTTTGTGATACTTCGTGTCTGAAAGTCACGAAGTGGAGGTTGCGTCCCAGAGGTACTACCTGTGCGAGGCTCACAAGTTGTTAGATTCTAGCATTCATGCGCTTTATTTACTATAATGCCTTTAGGGTGGATGCTAAGTTGTCACCTACAAAAGCTGTGAAAAAAATCCTTTCTTACCAAGTGAGTTTTGAATTTTTCTTCTTATGAAGTTTTCATTTCTCTTAAGATTATTGCTAGGTAATTTCTGTAGTCTGTTGCTATGTGGGGGAAATTGCCTCCACCACATTTTCTCACTGAGATTTTCTGATACACAAGTAAACTGTCACGGGCCTACTATGAAGGACTGGCATTTAAAGCTGGAAGTCATACTTCCAAGCATATCCTATAGTTATTTTCCTAAGGGAATACTGGAATTCAACATGATCTTAGAAAATTAGAGAAGTTAAATGGTGGCAGGAATGACACAACATAACAAACCAAATTATCAAAAAGAAAAGTAAAGCCAGCTGTAGTGATTCTGATGTCTATAATCCAGCACTCTGAGAAGCTGAGGCAAAAGGATCACAAATTCAAACCCAGGAGGGAGACTCTGGAAATTTAAAAGGAGCTAGAGATATAACTCATTATGAGAGCTCTAGGTTCTGGGTTCAATCCATAACACCATGAAAAGAGGGAGCAAAAGGAGAGGGAAAGGGTGAGGAAGAGAAGAAAAGGAGGGGAGGAGAGGAGAGGGAAGTAAGAAAGATGAGAACTGTAGTTATTAGTCTGAGGATGTTGTTCAGTGGTAGAATTCTTGTTTATATGCACAGGGACAGAGTTTGATTCACAGGACCACAAAAAACAAATGAACAGCAACAACAATAAAAACAAAACAACCCACTGTAATTATTTAAATGGATGCGAGTAAAAGATCTAGGTTAAAATAAATAATTACCACTGTACCTTTTCTGACCTATAAAATTGGAAACTAGAGTATGAGGACCATTAAGTGAGCTTCCCTGTGTTCGGTGGTAGTGAAACCCCTTCCACGACAATCTATAATTGCAAAACCACCACTTTAAGAGAAATATGGTGACATGAGAACTGTAAAGATCCATACAAGGATCAGCAAGATAGCTCATCAGACTAAGCACCTGCTGGGGCACAGGGACCAGGGTTCGATCCCCAGTTCCACAAAAAGAAAAAAAAAAAAAAGATCCATACAAATGGGTTTGTTTTGTTTTGTTCTGAAGATTACAAGCTGGAACTACAGAAAGAAGAAAATGTCCCTTGGTAACATGATAGCAATAGTGACCACTGACTCATATGTCCAAACAACATGAAACAGGCTTAATCTGCATCAGGAACTTAGGCCATTAATGGCAATGATTTTGGACAGCAGGCATATTAATCCTTAAAATGAATTGACATATGACACAAAAATTTTCTACTCTGAAAGTGTAACACACAACATTTTTAAATGTGCCTCTAGATTTTAAGAAAGTGACCTCAGACTGAAGCTACAGGAACACAGGACTAATTTTGTCATCAAGGAACATACTTGCACTTTGTCAGACTCATGTCTATTTCTTAGGATATGTATATTGATGAATTATTCATTATAATTTTATGATTTTAATATGTTAAACAATAAGTACTCAACAGGAAAAAATGACAAAAGTAAAGTATTAAGTGTTTAGTATTTATTGAATATTTATAAAAAAATCACAATTTTCAACAATGATTGATTTTTGGTATACAAATTCTAAAAAAAGAAAAATAGAAATAAATTCTTGCATGAACTACAATGAAAATATCAAGAGCACTCTACAAAGAAAAGATGCGTACTTCAATTATCACACCTAACGATGGCTGTGCGCATGACAGCACCATGTTCCATACACATGCATCACTTACTCCAGCAGCACATGTTGTTCCAAGAAAGACCTTTTGAGTGGCATATGTGACATCTGAGTGGTTATGCTGATTTACCATGAGCTGCTTGTTATATAGTGTGTAGTTAGTAGGAACACAAAATATCCACACAATAAATTATTCTTATATGTACTGTGTATTTAGAACAGGTATCAATATTTCACATCAGCTGCGTACTTGCATAAAAAAACCTAAGAGATAACATCAGAAATAATTTCCTGTATGAACTACAATGAGAGCTCTACCACAGAAATAAGCTTAATTTCAACTATCACAGCCAAGGCAGCCTTCACACACAATAACTGTATGTTCCATGCATGCATCTCCCTAACAATGAGAGCACATGTGCTTGGCTTTCCTTTCCTATATGGCAGTCTTGTCACCTCGCTACTATTCTTATTTTTGTATGACATGCACTTAGCTGGGAAATAAGATGTTAATAAAATAGAAATCTAATATGTGGTAAGTACTTAGAATAGACATTAAGATTTTCATATCAGCTGATTACTTGCTTACAAAGCCTAAAAGATAACATTAAAAATAAAAAGCTATGTGAACTATAGTGTAAACACTCACAAAAATCTGCCACAGAAATAAGCTTTGCTTCAACTGTCACACTGAGACAGTCATGACACATGCTAATCACATGTTCCATATACAAACATCCCTTACACTGACAGCATGTATGCTTTGTTTTCTTGTACTTTCTTGTAAGGCACAGGTGACATCTTTTCACTTTCCTGTTGCCATAGAAGGTTTTGTGATGCCACACCTGCCTGTTCACCTGTCAGCTCACCAGTGTGCTCCACAATTTTTCTGCCTAGTTTCTTGGGCAGAAACATTTTGCTTCTCTTGGGCTATAAATGATTTCTATGAGCTTCAGTACCAATCCTCGAAGACAAATTTTTCTGATATTTTGCAATATTTTCTGTGTAAACTATCAAGCTTCTTATGCCATATGTGTTTAAGATTCAGTAAAACACAACCACTGGCCAATGCTTTGTGTTTTAAGTGATGTCATAGTTGCTGCATAACTCATCATAAACATCTACTCAGCCTTTGTTTTGTTGTTGAAAGATTCCATCTCAGGCTCGCATTTTGTGGAGGTTCCCTACCAATATTTCCATCATGGTGAAATCTTGACATCAGCAGTACCAGTTTGTTTTTCTTTGCCTTGTATGAGGCCAATTTTATATATTTCTGAAATCCAAAGGTTGTACAATATAATTCTGTTTTGAAATTGCAACATTTCATTTGGAATTTTTGTCTTGTTCCTGTGTACAGTTCGCATGCTGATCGACTTATACTCTATAACATCAATTTAAAACTAGTAAACCAATTATCTAAAGTCACATTGCAATTAGTTTGGGAGATGGGAGCAACAAGTCTCTTTACAATATTATTGAGTTTATTACTACAGAATGGGGACCTGATGGCTGAGTTCTAAGAAAAATATCTAAACTGAAAGTATAGGAAGACTTACATCAGCATACATTTTTATGCTATATTTTGATTCATGGCTTTACCATTGTCCTTCACATTCCTACAATTACAATGAGAATCCTTGCCAAGTATATCAGACTTATGATGTTTTCAGTTTAGCTTGTGAGGTATCACACTAAATACAGATTTTAAAATGGCTATTGTTGTATACAGAACATTTTTCTTGTATTGAACCTTTTGTGTATTTCACAGCATCCTGTAGCATTTTGTCTGTTACAGTTTTCAACATCCAATGGCAGTGTTGGCATTCTATCCAATGTTTCATCCCCACTGAAAAAGTTTTTCAGTACTGAGGAGTTAAGAAGTTTGCTATGTTTTAGGACCTAGTTCTAACATTAGATAGTTTCATTAGGTTGCATGGCCATTTTGCAACATTTCTACTAGTCAAATATGTACTCATATTGCTGTTTTCTTGGTCATTTGAACCAAGGAGGTCTACAAGGCCTACATTCTGTGTCTGTATCACTTGATTCTTGCTCTGTCTCACTGATACAGAAACTATGGCTCACGTGGCCAGTGTTAAAGTCAGCAGCAGCAGCAGCATCCTCACCACTCTTCTGTTATGAAAGCACTCATTTTACCACAATGGATCATCTTCATTTATGCACGAGTAATCTGATGATTCACTTTTGGCTTTCTCCAAAACTTGCAAACTTTGCTTTTCATGTACTGAATTGGGCTACTTTTACGAGAAAAATCAAAAGAAAACTTTTTTTTTGTTTTAAAACAAATCCAGTTTTCCACTTTCGGACATGTGCATGCTCCTTGCTGTTCATCATATCAAGTGGGTGAACACATAGATTGCTTCCTGTGTCCCCCAGGGAAAGACACTGAGACCCAGCCAGGTAGTATTATGTAAAAGTACAAATTTACAATAGAAAAGTAAGGAATGGGGCCCCTGATCCCAGTCTTAATATTTAACATGCTAAATGACTAAGTTACTTGGCTGAGAGAAAATTTACCTTAGTTCCAAATGCAAACAAAAAGATTTCATGGCTCAGCTAGTGAGCAGTTAGGAGTGATTGGTTTCTTTTACACTGTTTAGTGAAAGAATACAAGTTGTTTATAACAAGAAACATCCAAGCATAGGCTGTGGTGCGTGCTCATTTTTTTTATAGAACAGACAAGGAGAATCAAATTGGAAGAAAGGTAAAATATGTTGAATTCAATACAAACCTCCTACCTAGTTCAGAGAATAGGTAAAGAGGCAGCTGAGAAATAAACTTACCTGAGATTTTCAAACTGATGCTGATGTAGAGGAATAAACTCATTTAAAGAAGTTTAGGACCAACATACATGAATTTGATGTTAACAAAATCTCTTAGGGAAAATTTTAAGAATAGATTGGAAAAGAAAGCAGCAGTACTAAAGATTACATGAGGGCCTGAAAACTTTTGTCTTGGTCCATTAAAATAAAGTATGCCTTTTTAAAAAATCATATATTCAGGCTTGAAATATACCCTCTTAAATTTTTCAGTAGTGAGGAGTTAAACTAACTCACAAAGAACCTTGCATATCTTCTAAACAGATTAGACTTCTCTGGGAGATAACGAGTAGCCATGTTAGAAACAAAATCTGATTTGGATTCTAGAAATTTCCACTGTGCTATAGTTGGGGTCTAGAATGTCCCTTGAAAGGCTCATCTGTTCATAGAGACTTAGCCCTCAGATTTGGGACACTGGGAGGTGGAGGAATCTCTGAGAGGCTGAATCTAGAGAGACATTTAAATTACGGTGGGTGCACCCTTGAAAGGGACTGTGAGACACCAGGCTCTCCCACTCATTTTGTTTCCTGCCGTCTTGAGAAGAAAAGATTCTGTCATAAATTACTGCATCAGAGACAGAAAAGCCATGTAGACAACTGAGCATGGACTGGAACCTCTGTAACTGTGAGATTAAAATCAACCTTTCTCTTAGAGTTAATATTCTCCTACATTTTTATACACTAATGCAAAGCATACAAAATGGCAGCATGAGAGATGGAGCATAAAAGGCTTGGGACCAGAGACAGGTCCCAAGACAGGCTTTTTATTTCAAAAGCCCAGAAGAGATAATATATGTCCAAGGGAGCCATTCTGACTTACAAAAAAGGCAAGTTTCCCATTTTTCAGCATCTCTAAGGTGGAGCTGATCTGCTAGAGACAATCATTCAAGGGCCCCTATGACTTTTCATCTCAGCCGGCTTGTTTCATTTTTTCCCCAACTATAAATAGGCTTTCTCCATGGCCATAGCAGGCTCACCTATACACCTTCTTGGCTCTGTAACTTACCCCTAAATTGAAAAGTCCTTTAAAAAAGGACTCAAACTGGCATTACTTGGAGCATATCTTCACTTTGGGTAGAAACTGTGGTCATAGAACTGTTATTTGCTAGAAATGTTTCATTTTCCTACTTCAATAGTCAGAGAAATAACATAAGTGTGAATGAGTGGCAGCAATTATTTTTTTAAAAGATGTGTGCTGAAGAAACAAAACCACAGATATCCCCTTCATATCCCTATTTCTTTGGGTGTGTCGTCATTTAAAACTTTGTCATTGAAAGGAAACATTGGGGCCGGGGAGATGGCTCAATGGAATAAGTGCTTCCCTGGCAAGTGCAAGGCCTGAGTTCAATCCCCAGTTCTGCCAAATAAATAAATAAATAAGAAAGGAAGCATTGTAAGTAGATTAAACTGAGCCAGAAGCAGAATTTGGCTTCAAACATTTTGGGCCTGGGAAAGTCTTGCTCCTTCTTTGAATCTATTTGCTCATTTTAAAAATGTATTATAAATATCCCAAAGAGCCAGTATGAAATTATATGAAACTGTGTGCATGAAAGTACTTAGAAAATTATAGAACACTGTAAAGGTTAAGGAGTCTTTTGCTCAATAAATACATATTAATATCAAGATGAGTTCAATATATTTTTGTTTCCCATAACAACATATAGGATACAAATAATATTTAGTGTATAAATAAGCTCAGCACCTTTTAATAGTTTAATAATTAAACCAAATAATTTAGAAATGAGTCAAAGAGCAGAATAAGTCAATAAAGCAGAGGCAGACTATATGTTATAGACATATTACTCAGACTTTGAGTGTAAAATGAATCCCTTTAGAGAAGGTGTTTATTTTATCTTCTATCCTTCCACAACACTATATCTGAGTCTGTTCACCTCTTCAACAAATAATTTCATGGAAGTTTAGCAGTGACTGCCCACCTGATTTCTTTCCTCAAAACTGATCCTGGAACCAGATGTAACTCATTGGCACATCCAGTGCCAAAAGAAATAGGGATATGAAGGGGATATGCTCACAGTGCTTTCCTAGCACAGGTGAGGCCTGATCCTTTGGCTAACTCTGTTGTATGTCGGTCCTACAGGAGACAACTGACTGCACAACTGAATCTGTGTGCTGCAATTCTTACAAGTCTCTAGACTTTTATTTCCCAAACAAGACAATTTTGAACTTCATTAATGTTAGTTTTTATTTTCTTCTTTTTTCCTACAATTTCTTATTAACTTGCATAGTCTTCCCCAAGCTCAGACTTTGGGAAAAGCTGACAAAGCAAAGATATGTCTATAAAATGATCTTATAATTCTTCAGCCATTGAGAACTTAAAATTATCCATGATCATTTGTTCATTGGTGTCAAATTGATTTCCTTGATGACAGTTTATATTTCTACCAATTATCTTGAAATAACAATTATCTTAAATAACAATTTGTAACCAAAACTTTAATCCCAAAGAGTCTCACAAAACATTACAAATGACAACATGAAAAAAATCTTGCACAGTAACTCAAAAATTTAGCTCTACAATGTACCCTGAAATTGGGAGGACATTGGTTCCTTGACATCTAAGGTTTCCAAATAAAGATACAGACAGCTATGTACTTGAATGTAGCATCATAGAAGGAACATTTGTGTCCTAGCATAGGTAAACTCTCTTGAAATTTACCTGAGTCTATACCAACCAGGAAACCTCTGCCTAGGATGAAGACCAGTTCCATTTTTAAAACCATGCTCACCTAATTTTGCATGTGGCTTTTATCTGTACCTGGTGGAACATCTGTACACTGTTGTCTCAGTTATGAAACAGGTCTTGTTCATTTTTTTGCCAGTTTTGTTTTCTGTAACATTAGAACATCATACTTTAACTAGGCAGAGTTCATTTCAGGGAAGGGTCTACAGGTTGTTCAGGGTCTCACTACTTAGATGGGACTCATAGATTTGCCTGTTTACAGCCTCCCAAGAGCTGGTATTACAGGTGTGCGACACCCCGCCCAGTCTCAATTGCTGTCTCAGCATGCCCCTGGGGGTGGGGCTGGCTCAGAAGGCCCCAGGAATCCAACCTCCAGGGCCCTGGGCTTTAATCCTCACAGAGTTATTTGGCCTACCCTAGGCAGAGTTTAGAGGTTTATTTTCAGTCTGTGCAAGACTAAAGTTCAAAGCAAATTTAATTCTGTTTAAGGGAACATTATAAAGTAACAATTCTTGGTATTACATGCCTTGTATGATCCATCTCAAACCAGAGAGAATTATATTGTTGTGTCACTGTTCCAAGACACAAAGGCGAACAGCTAAAACATCTTAAAAACGCATCAAGCTTATGATGTCTCAAACAAAACTTGGGTTTTCTGCACATACTCCCATCAGTGAAGTTAATTCCTGTGCACCACTTATGCAAACTGATCTTCTATTTCCTTTCATTTGACCTAGATAGGCTGTGAGACCTATGGAAGGATGGGGATGGCTCACGATTTCTCTCCCTAGCAGTGACCTCTTTTTTCCTATCTCTAGAAAGAGAGCTGCTCTGGCTATGAGAGAAACTTCTTCATGGAGATCTCTGGCCGGTAGAGGACTCCTCCTATGATAATCAACTCGAAGGCAACGACCCCAAGAAGGAGAAGGGCCACGATTTCGGCTTCTTTTTGCATCACTGGATAGTTTCACTCTGACACAGCAGCCACATAATGTTCTTCCATCTAGCTCTTGGACAGCATCCGCTGCATCTCAGGGATCCTCAAACTCAACCAAAACAAATCCAGGAGGGTTTCTAGAAACCCATACACTCCGCAGTGGTCTGTAATAGCCGAAAGCCCATTCCAGCTCAGTCTTGTTGCCAAGATTCCCTATATAAACCTTATAGTACAATGGGCAGGAATCACAATGCATCTCGAGATCTGGGGTTAGAAATGTGAAAGTTCAAAAACCACAAGTGCCCAGTGGATCTTCTCCCCTCCAACCCAGCTCCTCTGTACACACTAAGTTACCGGGCGTCCACGAAATGGCCAAAATATTTTGTTGTATTCATCTCTGTCTGTGTGTTGGAGCATGGCATTAGCACTGAGCTGCTTTTTACATCTCTGACCCTGCGTTTTATTTATATTTTTATTTTCATTTTATCTGTGTGTGTGTGTGTGTGTGTGTGTGTGTGTGTGTGTGTGTGTGTCTGTGTCTGTGTCTGTGTCTGTGTGATCCTAGGGATCAAACTCAAGACCATGCAGTTGGTAGACAGGCGCTTATGCAGCTGAGCTATCTCCCTGGCCCCCTGTTGTGTTTTTTTTGTTTTTTTTTTTTTAATTTTTAAACAGGCTCTTGCTAAATTACCAGGCAGGAGTTGAATCTGTGATCTTCCTGCCTCAGCCTCACAGGGCTGGGATTATAGATGTGGATCATCACACCTGGCTCTGAACCACATTTTCAAATACATCTTTTACAAATTTTAAGAAGATTAAATAGCAAATTATAAAGGACTGTTCAGGAACTTCCTGTAAGAAAGTTTGCCTACGCACATAAGTTTATAGCCAATTGTACATTTACTTAGTCTGAACTGATATTATAACTTTCTGCCTTCACTAGAACTACATAAAATTTTCAAACCTAAAGCTGCTTTAGTGCTCTTAATATCTATTAATATTGCTGCAACTTCAAACCTACTGCTTAGTTATGTTACAGAGTCATAACTCATGTTTGCTGGAATTCTTTGCCTGGAATTGTTTGCTCATTTCTTTCTTCAGCAAATATTTATTGAAGGTGTATAATATACCAGGAGGTATTCTTGGCTGCATGGGTATAAAATTAATAAGGCATACTTTTTGCCCTCAAGGCCCTTACAAAGCAGTAGAGAACTAAAAAGACAACTACAGTATAGGGGATATAAAGGATTATGGAAAATATAAATTTTGTTGCTTCTTCCTAGAAGAAATTCTTCCCTCACTGCATTGTTCTGAAAGGGCCAATAAGATTGGTACAGGGTTGCACATGTAGTTGTCCCAGACCAATCCATCAAAGGGTTCCTCAGAACATTTCTGTTGGAATTATAACAGAGATGTTATGGTTTGAATAAGTGTCTCTCAAAGTCCATGTGTTAAAATTCATGTCTATAATATGTGGTGCTAACAGGAGTTGTAGGGACATTACGAGGGGGGAATCTAATAGGAGGTCATTAAATAACAGGGCACACCTTGCAGAATATAGTCAGAGCCTAGTGTCTGTCTGTCTGTCTGTCTGTCTGTCTGTCTGTCTCTCTCTCTCTCTCTCTCTCTCTCTCTCTGGGACTATAGTTCACTACACTGGTAATTCAAAAGAAGCAATAAACAAAAGTAGATCTAAGACTAACACTGAACTCCAAATAGAAACTCATACTGAGAGAGAACAGGACTCTGTTCCAAGATTTATAGTGAACAGAAAAAAAAAACCACTTAGATATTCAGATATAGCTGCTAGTCCTAAAAGGTTGAGGAAAAAATGATGGGAGAGACTCTAGAAAAAGAATTTGGTGTCTGTTTTGTCAACAGTAAGCAGATCCTAGCAGCAGAAATGCTACAACCAATTTTGGAGGAGGAGCTCATCCAAACAACCAATGTGATTTTGATTTTGAGAAAATACTAGCATGAAATATAATAAGCTTCTGAAATATACTGGGCTTTAATTACTCAAGTGACACTAGAAAAAATTGGATGGACATAACAAACAATAATAAAGTAATGAAGAGACAAGTCTTAACACCTAACAACTATTAACAAGGGAAGGGAGTAGAGAGATTGGAATTCTAAAAATCACTTAATTTCACTTGTAGATAACTAGAAGGATGAAGACGTTTTTCACAGAAATCAGAACTGGAGAGGAATCTGGCTTAAGGCAACTAGTGATGCACTGCACTCTATTTGGGTTTGAGGTGATGGTGAATACTTAGGTGGAACTATTTGAACTATGCAGCAGTTGGAAGATAAAGACAGAGGACAAAGCTATAACTTTAAGAGCCGAGGGCTTATCTCTAGATTTGTGAGTTAGTGGAAGCTGGACAAATACAGGAGATCACTGGGGGAAATGGTGGGGGACCAAAACTGACATTTGTGGGTGTTTTCCCTTAAGCCTACATGCTAATTAATCTATGTAGCCTAAGAACATAAAACTTTGCCTAGTACACATCAGGAGTTACATGATTTGAATGTGAGCTTTAGATTTCAGTGAGTTCAATTAAGTAATTTAAAGAGTAACAGTATTGGAATTCCATGAAGTTGGCCCTAACTTGGCTAACTTGGTAATAGTGTTATAAAGCAAATTTAACATCAGGTACCTTCAAATTTAAGATTGCTGATAGTTATGGTTTAGGTCTTAAATGTCTCCCCAAAGTTTCATGTATCTGAGAGCAAATTAGTCAAGCAATGGCCATGACTCATCCACACTCACAAAGGATCTACAAAGTGTGGTACAGGGTTACAGGATAAATCCTGAGAAAACTTGACTGACCTTATCAGATACAAAAGTTACATTTCTTGTTATATAGGTTTTGCTTTATCTTGGTCTTAACCATCCAGTAGAAAAGTATTAAAAACGAGGTACATAAAGTAAAGCCATATTGATATGCTGAGCTGTAAAAGGCTCTAGTCAACAAATTCTGTGGATAACCCACTACTATTGTGGACTGATGGACTGTGTTGGAGTTTTTTGCTGAATTTAAGCACCTATAGTATTTAAATGCCAATAGAATACCCATCTCTGACAGGACTAAACAAAAAAAGAGGATACAAAGGAAGAACCATTTTGTATTTGTATCTATAGAATAGTTAGGATAGATATACAGCTACTTTTACTTGATTCTATGAGAAGAGAGATTTGTACTAATAGTGTTTGGACAGGATATCATATCTGCTTCTTGTACTATGGATAACCATTAAGAAGATAACAATGTAAAATGTATTAATTATTGAAAATGTCCTGTTAATCAGCTTTGAAACTGTCTCATTGATATTTGTCTCTCAATAAAATAAAATTAAAAAACAACAACAACAAAACAAAGTTTCATGTATGCAGACCAAGGGTCTTGGAAGGTGCACAGGTCAGAAGCAGAGCACTGTTAGTTCACTGATGAGCTCAGGGCTGTGAGCAAGTGGTGTCTGGCTGGAGAGCTGGGAGTGTGTCCTGGGAGGACAGGTTCTTCTTGCCAGCTCCTCCTTCCTGCTTCCTGACCGCCATGAGGTCAGCGCCTTTCTCTGCCATGTTCCTCTACAGATATTTTTTACCTTGGAGCCAGCTGGCCATGAACTGAAGGCCCTGAACTGGGAGGCAAATTAACCTCTCTTCCAGTAGGGTTGGGTTCCTGAGGCAGGAGGATTGCCACAAGTCTGAGGGAGCGTAAGTGACAAATCAAGATTCTGGTCCAAAAAAAAGATTCTTTGTCCCTTTAAGTTATGGATGTCAGATATTATGTCCCAGTAATGGGAAAACCGATGAATGCATCAATTTATATTAAAAGAATAAGCAATCTTTGCATTTTTCTGTAAACTTATTCATAGCATTTTAAAAGAATTTTTAAAACATTTATGAATTTTCTTAGTTTTGTAATTTTAAACTAGAAGGAATGAGACTTCTTACATATAGAGTTTATTACACTGCGCAATACCTATACAAATGTGTGACTGTAAAAATCATTACGCAAATGTTTTACTGAATAAGGAAGTAAGATATCCTTACTAATAATGACTTGTGAGTGATAATTGAGTAATTAGGAAAAACACTACAGCAATAAAGTGTATACTTCAAGAGCAGTACATCAGGGACATAAACATAAGCCTTACACTTATCCTTTACATGTTGGTGGAGGACACAGGTGGCCTATGAAAAGGATTTGAAGAAGTAGAGATAAAAGGGTCATAATAATCTCCTAATTCTGCTGAGTAATTTTAATAGAAAATACTATATTGTTTCTGTTACAAAGACTTGACTAGGCACAGGGTCAAGCAAAATATTTTGAACTGCATGAGTCCTGCTGGCCAGTGTGACTACAGTTCATAACCGTGGGAGTGTGAGCACTGAGAGAGCACGGGCTTCTAAGCCAGACCATCTAAGTCTTTGCTCTACCTCGAGCAGCTTGAAGCTCTGGTACATTTGCACAGCTCTTCTGCCTTTCCCTTTCCTCTCTATAAAATGTGACCACTAGTATCTGTACTACAGGTTATTTAAATGATAAATTTAGTTCAGTGCAGTAGCTTGTATAAATGTTTGCTATCATAATATTATTGATATATACAATGTATATGATTCATGTAAACACACACAGATACACACACACACCATACAAGTTATCATTTGTCTTCTTAAGGAGCTTCTGCATGTCAAAAGAAATTGTCAACAGAGTGAAAAGACAGCCCACAAACTTTGAAAAAATCCTAACTAATAAGCAATCAGACAGAGGACTACTGTCTAGAATTTATAAAGAACTAAGATATAACAGGGCCCTCAAATTTAAAGACCCAATTCAGAAATGGACATCTGAGATGAATACACACTTCTCAGAGGACGAAATTAAAGAAGCGAATAAATATATGAAAAAATGCTCCACATTGCTAGCCATTCGTGAAATGCAAATAAAAACAACACTGAGATATCATCTCACTCCAGAAAGAATGGCTATCATAAGGAAAT
>PVKA01030300.1:0-27390 GCA_004027165.1 Ctenomys sociabilis
AAAAAAAAAAAAAAAAAAAAAAAAAAAAAAAGACTCAGCGTCCTGATGGGTAAAATGGGAATCCTAACCTTGACAGCCCCAAAGCATTGTGGGAAGGCTCACTTACAAGTAAAGTGCTGGTTACATAATAGCCACAGCAGGTTTTTCTCTTTTTGTTTGTGATACTAGGGAGTGAATTCAAAGCCTTCCACTGAGCTACTTCCCAAATCCTCCCTACACTTTGTTCCAAGACAGGCTTTCGCTGACCTGCCTAGGCTGGGCTAGAACTTGTGACCTGTCTGCTGCGGTCTCCCCAAGTGCTGGGATCATGTGTGTCCCACTGCGCGCTGCTACCACAGCCACTATTATCATCATCATTCCCTCTGGAAGGTTCCTTTCAAGTAAGTAGATGCTGGGATTAAGAGGCTGAGTCTCTAATTTTTGAAAATAGCTAATATAGCTTTCTTGTAATTTTGAGTTTTACAGTACAGTTAATGGGTTGAATCTTTCAAAGGAAACAGATTCTTGGAGCGATGCCCTTACTGTACCTATGTAAACTGTGCAGAGATTGGAAGACACTAGAAAGTTAGATACAAAAAATAAAATGTAACTTTCAGTTGTATAAACTTCCTCTAAGAATATTTTCCATTACTTACCCACATCCTCTTCTCAAAACACATATGTATTTTGTTTTTGCGGTGATGTCCTGATACGTAGCACAGGATGGCCTCAAACTCATGGCCACCCTACTGCCTCAGCTTCCCAAGAGCAGGGATTACTGGCATGCCAGACCTGGCTCTTCCCATTCATGGTAATGCTTTGAGCTCTTCCACCTTCTGTGAGCATGAGCACAGCACATGGTTTCATCATTTGCTAAAGGTGAGGATGAGCCCAGCAGTTCAGCTAGAGAAGGTCCAGGCTCGGGATTATAAAGACCTGGCTGCGATGGTGGGGCGCAGGCAGCGCAGTCTGCCACAGACTTTGAACGGAAGCACTCCTGAGAGGCATGGGCTCACTCTGCTTCTCAAAAGCGGGCACTCCGGTGAGAGGGAGATGGGTCTCCCACACCCAGCCCACACCACGTGTGGTGCGCATGTGCACACCCTCGCTAGCAGACCGCGGCTGAGCCCCGTCCCGGCTGTACTCTGGAATTGGTTGCTCTTCCTCCACCTCTCTTCTGGATATTCGGTTTTGTTATGTTGCCCAGGCTGGCCTCAAACTCTGGGGTTCAAGAGATCCTTCTGCCTCTGCTGTGCTGGGGCGTGGGATGGGGATGGGGGCCGGGGTGCGCGGCTAGCTTCTTTTCCACACAGTTCTAACTGAGCCCTTCAGCATTGGCTTAGTTTTTCCTGCTTCCTGGTATGTAGTAGACACAGCACAACTCCATCATCTCAGGATTGGGAAAACTCATATGGGGTGTGAGTATGTGTGTGTATTCTACATACAGTGGAATTTTTTTTTTTTTTTTTTTTTTTTTTTTTGAGACAAGAGTCCTTCTATGAGTTTCAGGCTGGCCTCAAAACTCAGGGCAGTCCTCCTGCCTCAGCCTCCTGAGTACTAGAGTTATAGGCATCACCTCCATGCCAGCTGAAAGATCATCTTGACCAGTCATTATGCTGATAGTCTCAAATGCTTCCCTAGACACTACACTGATGGTTCTGGCCGGGATGGTCAGTCTGCCCGCCCTCCACACCTCAGTGCTCCCCTACCCTAGGTAGCTGACACACTGACCTGCGGGTTTCCTGAGTGATGCGGCAGCCTGCTCATCATGGCATCCAGCTCATCTAGCTTCCTCAGGACAGCGTGAACGTCCGCAGACAGCTCCTTGTACTCTGAAAACTGGTCCTGGAACACGGCTTTGTAGCGCTCTCGCTCATCATCTGTCTGAATCACAGGGTATTTTCTAAAGGAAAAGCATAAAGCTAAGTTTTACCAGAGCAGGCTAAACATAAAGCAACTGGCGGTGTCTTCTTTGGGGACCACACGCTCCCTTCAGTTCACTGTCACCCTGACTACCAACACCAGGTCCCCTAGATGATTTCCGAAGCATTCACCTGCAGATAGACAGGGGCATGAAAGGCCTGAGCAGGACCCTCAACTGCTACCCCAGGGATCCAGACACTCACGCCACGTAGTCGGGCATCACAATGGGCTTCGGGATGTGGCCTGGGGGAATCGATTTTGTTTTCCATTGTTTGAAATAAACATCTGGGTCTCTCTGTCTGTCGCTGGTGACCACTTCACACTGCAGAGAGGGACAGAAAGACATGTATGAACCTCAGCAGAAAGAAAATGCCTACAGTTATTCCTAGGTGAGAAGGGGAAGGAGAGGTAGTAATAGCAGCATTTCACCTGTGAAGTGCACACCTGCTCGCTCCACAGAGCAATCTGCAATACTGGGGACTGAACACAAGCCCATATGTGTGCTCTAGCAGGTAAGAGCTTTATCACTAAATGTCAAGCCCTTCAACTTTTCTTTCCTTCAAATTGTGAGACTGAGTTTCATTAAATTCTGCCTCAGCTTCCTAATTAGCTGGATTATAGGTACGTGCAGTAATCCCTGTCCTTTATTCGGTACAGGGTCTCTATGTAGCTTGAACTTAAGTGGTCTTCCTGTCTCAGCCTCCCCAACACTAGAATTATAGGCATGTGCCACCACACCCCGTTTCAGTAGATGGTATGGCATGCCTGGGATTCTAGGGCCAGCACAGCATGTGGTACTGGGGATTAAACCCAGGTCCTTGCTCTTGCTAGGCAGGTGCTTAGACTGATCTCTCTCCAGCTCAGAATTCTGTGTTTTGAAACAAATGTGTACTGTTTTTGTAACAGCTACAGAGAATAGGCAAAACACCCTCCAATCTCAAGCTTGTATAATGGAAAGGTGAGTGTTGAAAGGCCAAGTTATTTGGGAGGGCTTCATACTTAAAGAATTATACCCCAACTAAGTATACAAATATTTTATTTTTTGAGACAGGGTCTCACTATGCAATTCAGCCTAACCTTTAACTTACTTTGTAGCCCAGACTGTCCTCAAAGTCGAAGAGATCCTCTGGCCTCAGGTTCCCGTGTGCTGGGTTTACAGGCATGTGCTAAAAGTATTTTAAAGTGTAGTTCAAAATAAGAAATTTATAGACAAAATGGAAAATGGCTTTTTTTTTTTTTTTTTTTTTTAACAGAACCAGGGATTGAATTCAGGCCCTTGTGCTTGCTAGGGAAGTGTTTTTTCTACTGAGCCACACCCCCCAATCCAGCCCCAGAATACAGCTATTTAAGTAGAAAGAGAAAAATAAGAGGAGTCCATTAGCCATTAGGAACAGGGATGGGGAAAGTTACACTGATTTCCTTAATCTGGGAAGCAAGTAAATCTGCTCTTCTTGCCTCAGCCTCTTGTGCTGAGGTTCCAGGTCTGGGCCACCATGCCCAGGTCCTGTCTCCTACAGTGCTAGGGGCCCCACCTGGCCTGCACCCGAGGCAAGCACTCTGGCACTGAACATAGTCCCAGCCTTCCTGCCCTGATGGGTTCACAGGAATAACACAAGGACACCTGTGTGCTTGTGTATAGTTGGGTCATGCACATCCTGTAGTCCCTGATGCTCCAGGAGCAGCTGGAGAAATGGCTTTTTTTTTTTTTTTTTTTGAGGGGCAGGGGCAGGTCAGGAAGTGCCACTATGGCAGAGGAAAGCAGATCCCACCTGAGAGCAGCAACCCTGTTTTGCCTACTAACCCTGCGAGCCCTCAAGGAGATCTGGAGTGGGCGAGACCCAAGGCCCATAGGGGAAGTAAAAAGGATCAAGATGCAACAGGTGTCTGCTCCAGTTACCCAAGATGGGTAATGCATTGTAGAAAAGAATAACCCCCCATCCCAAACCAAACCTCAAAAAATAAACAGGCAAACAAAATACAAAACACTATTTTGAAATCTGGCTATCTTCTCTATCTTGCAATTCAGATTTTAGACCTTGAGGCAGCTCTGAGGTTTGGATTATGATTAGCTCACTCTAGGACCTGAGGCTAGGCCTGCAGAGTGGGAGGACAGACAGAACCAGCTGGCAGGAAGGTAACAAGGTGGAGGGGGGCCCTGGGCAAGAATGGAGCGCCAAGGAAGTGTGGGTAGGAGATTCTGGTAACACATCTGGGGGCATGTTCATCCTGTCCAGTCCTTGGCTTCCCAGGGTACCATTTCTTCATCTCATCACTGTGAAGAGTGAATCCTGGTTTAAACATCAGGGGATACTTTCCGGGCTTGAACAAACGCATTTCCGTTTTGTGATATTGAACTGAGGACTGAACTCGGGCCCTTGCACTTGCCAAGCAAGCACTTATTCTGCTGAGCCCTCTCCCTAGCCCCAACATCTTTAACTTTCAAATATCTGAAGTCACATGTATGGCCTAGGAAGCTGCTAGGGTGCCATTGCTCCTCTGGATTTCAGTGACAGCCCAGCTCTGTCTCAGCCATCCAGGGCACAGTCCTAGGCACTTCCCAGGGCTCACACGGGGCAGGAGAGCAGTTATTTTCTAGATAACACTTCTAGAGCCAGAGCGGTTCACTTTCCTTCCTTGCCGGCCCCTGAGTCTCAGATCTACCGTTTTTTCTCACGTGTGCCAGCCAAGGGGAGCTAAGCCCTGAGCCATTCTAGGTTTTTTGATAATTAAACCTTTTTCTGGAGCCGGGGAGATGGCTCAGTGGAATAAATGCTTCCCTGGCAAGTGAAAGGGCCTGAGTTCAATCCCCGCTTCCGCAAAAAAAAAAAAAAAAAAAAAAAACTTGATCTGTCTTTGACATTGATGTCCTTTGCAGTGTGAAAGTTCCCATGCAGCATACATTACCAAAGAGCTCTGGCTATTGCAGTTACTCCTGCCAGGGGTGAGTTACAAGTTCCTGGTCAGTCCCTTCAGGTGGGACGTACCCCCAAATCCTCCCCCAGGGGACACCAAGGGGAAGACCACACTGTCCACCGAGTCATGCTCAGTAATTTTGAACTAACCCTGAAGACAGCCCTCAGGATCAAAGAGGGAAGCTGCACTTCAACCTTAAAGGCCTTAATTTTTATTATAAGAAATAATTTGCCCGGGAGATGGCTCAATGGCATAAGCACCTGCCTGACAAGTGCAAGGTTCTGAGTTTGATCCCTGACACATGCAAAAAAAAAATTTTATGAATTATTTAACAGCTTCATTGTGCCTACTATTTTTTTTTTTTGACAGGAAGTGGTTATTCTATTGAGCCATCTCCCTGGCCCCAAAAGTTTAGATTATTAAGCACACCTGTAATCCCAGCTCTTGGGAGGCTGTACACAGGCACATACTAGGAGTCCTATCTAGTAGTGAGACCCTGAATACCCTGTAAACTCTTCCCTAAAATATACAAAACAAAAAACAAAAAGTGGGTCTTGGGCATGCCACACCTGCCCCACCCTTGGGCATGCTGAGCCAGTGAGAGAGAATTACAGGTGGCTCACACCTGTAATTCCAGCATGGGGGAGGCTGAAAACAGGAGGACTGCTATGAGTCTGAGCTGCATAGTGAGATCCTGTACCAAATACGTTAAAAAAAAAAGTTTAGATTACTAGATAGGTAATTTTTACATATGGTACATAATTCAAAAGGCCAGAAAGGATACATAATAAAATCTAATCTACTTCTTCTGTGTTACTCTCCTAAATAGTAAGGACTATGCAATTATCAGTTTTAGAGCATCTAATTTGACAGTTTAACAACATTTTTCTCATTTAACTTGTAATTAGTCGTACTGTCATTAAGAATAACTAATTGAAATGTACATCCTGACAGCAATAAATACTTTTAAAGAAATCAATGATATGCCAGGTGTAGTGGTGCACACTGGTAATTCCAGCACTCAGGAGAATGAGAACAGATTGCTCTTAGTTTAAGGCCAGCCTGGGCTTCATACATAGTGAGTTCAAGGCCAGCTTGAACTACACAGTGAGACCCCATCTCAAAATGAAAACAAAAGTAGAAATAAGACTAACTAAAGCATATTGAGAATCAGACACTAAAACAAAGTATGATACACAACCTGGTGCAGTGGTCCATACCTGGAATCCCTGGTGCTCTGGAAGGCTGAGGCAGGAAGAGCAGCCTGAGTAAACTAGTCAAGACTGTTTTAAGGGTAGATATGGGAATGCAGGGAGAATTATGACGTGTTATGTATGTGTCTCAATTCCCCATGATGAATGGAATCATTGTGCTCTGCAGATGTGTACTAATAAAACTAAAAAACATTGTGGAAAGTCATAAAATTTCAAGCTGGCCAAATAGCTCAGCAGATTAAAGTACCTGCAAGCAGGCACAGGGGCCAGGGCTTGGATCCCTGGGCCTGCCATGCTGTCCCTGCCCCCGGGGCACACTGAGGCAGCAATTGAGACTAGGGATAGTGGTGTGAGCCTGTAATCCCAGCTCTTGGGAGGCTGTAAACAGATGGATCACAAGTCCAATCTAGTAGTGAGACCCTGAACACCTGTAGACCCTTCCCTAAAATACAAAAAATAAGTAAAAATAAGATAAAATAAAATAAAATACACCATTTCAAAAAAAGCCCAAGATTATGGGAATACAATTCAGTGGTAGAGCACTTGCCTAGCACAGGTGAGAGACCCTAGTTCAACTCTTAGGACTAAAAAGAAAATGATGAAAATAAACTGTAAGGACCTCACAAAACAGAAGGAAGCTGCGACACTGTTCAGAGTCTGAGGTGCGCAAGCCGAGGTTCTGGCTCATGCTGCCCCACGGGACAGGAGCACCCCAATATCCTGCCAGCCTCATGTCCCACAGTGCTCTGGGCAGACTGGCCACATCGCTTTCACTGTCTTCCTCTTCTTGTGTTTTGGATTTCCTTTTTTCAAAGTTGGTGATTGAACCAGGGACACACACATGCTGCACAAACGTTCTACTACTCAGCCACAAGCCCAGCCCATGTATATACTTGAACTATGGACAACCAAGAAAATCCTAGTAAAATTATTAAACTATTTTTGGCCACAAGTCAGATATTTCCATGTGTCAGAAATAATTTAATACACCTGATCCTTTAAAAATTATGACTGCTTGCCTGTAATCCCAGCACTTGGGAGGCTAAAAACAGGAGAAACTGTTATGAGTCCAGTCTATGTAGTGAGAACCTGTAGACCTTGTTCTAAATACATTACAAAAAAGAAGTAAAAATTATGACTGGTAGGCATGTTGATAAATGCTTGTAATATCTCAGTACCTGGGAGGCTGAGGCAGGATAACTGCTTCATATTTCAGACAAGCCTATGTTATATACTGAGAATCTGTGTCAGGAAAAAAAAAAAATATATATATATATATTTCTCTCTCTCTTTTTTTTAATTTTTGAGTCTCCACATTTTGCCCAGATTGGCTCCTGGCTTTCGGTTCTGCCCAGGATCCTGAGAAGGGGGTACTGTATGCACACCGCTTTGTACTTATTCCACCAAAGGTGAACGAAGGACACAAAACTACTGCCTTCTATTTTATTAGGTATTTAGGTTTATTTTCATCATTTCTTTCTTCTTTTTTTTTTTTGTTTCAGTGCTAAGGACTGAATTAGGGCCTCACTGGTAAGGGAAGTGCTCTCCTACTGAATCACACCCCCCCATACTTTTCCAAAGGTATTTTCAAAACATTCATTTATTGTTTCTGGTGTGAGAAACCAAATGTAAATTGGAACCAAAATGTATAACAGTATTGTGAAATAGGAAGAAAATGTTCAAATGGGAAAGGGAGGGGGAGAAGGAGAAGGGGAAAAGGAAAAGAAGACAAAGATCAAACAGAAAAAAGGAAGCAAAGCTTTTATAAATGGAGAAGGAAGGAAGGGTTGAAGAGATGAATGGGAAAACAAAAAATAAACTTACATCATGTACACGTAGAAATTCTCTACGATGAATGTGATCATTATGTGTATCTAAAATGTACCAATAAGGGGCCAGGGAGATGGCTCAGTGGAATAAGCGCTTCCCTGGCAAATGCAAGGGTCTGAGTTCTATTCCTAGTTCCGCCAAAAAATAAAAAAATTAAAATAAATAAATAAAATGTACCAATAAAATCTGATTGAAGAAAAAAGAGAAACCAAAAAAAAAAAAAAAAAAAAAAAAAAAAAAAAAAAAAAAAAAAAAGAAAAGAAAGAAAGAAAAAAACACTGCAAAATATATTCACTTAACAAAAGACTTGTACCAACCCCAACTCAATAGAATACTGGACAGGATATGAACAGGCAGTTAAAAGGGATGGAAATGTAAACATAATAGAAAAACAAACAATGTAAAACTTCACTCTAGAGTGAAAGAGGAATGCCTGTTATAATGACATGGGCTGCCACTTCAGTGAGACTGAAAGATGCCTGGCCTCAGCCTGGGGTGGGGCAGGTAGGGGCTGCCAGGGGCAGCAGTAGGTTAAACCTCTTCCAGATGATTGGGCAATCTGAATAAAAATGCCTTCCTCCAATCCCCAGAGTTTACCTTTGAAGGGTATTTGTTACCTAGGAGGAGGCCGTCTGAGCACTGGCTGCAGTGCGTGGCCACTCACCTCAGCAGTACTGTCTTCTTCTCCGCAATAAGGATGAACTCAGGGTCTCACACAGGCTAAGCTGTGGGCCCAGAATTGTGTCAATAACAGGAGACGAGACAGCCTACGTCAATGAGGGCTTTCAGGGAAAACAAACAGCTGGCTGTGGTGGCACATGGGCCACAGATTTGCCACCAGTGCCCTAAGTGTTCATTTATAGTTAAACAAATTATGGCCTATCCTGGTAGTGCAATTCTATGTTGCTATAGGAAGAGAATGCCCAAGGTCATCACAATGAAGGTGTCCTGTGCTGTGGCACAATACTCAGGAGGTTGAGGCAGGAGGATGGTGAGTCTGAGCTACACAGGGAGTGCAGGTCACCTTGGACTACATAGCCTGCCTCCAAAAGGTAAAAAAAAAAAAAAAAAAAAAAAAAAAGGACAAACAGGGTGGCCTACACCAGTAATCTAAGCACTTTTTGGGAGGCTGAGGCAGGATAGCAAGCCTGAGTCCAGTCTGGACAACTTTGAGAGATCCCACCTCAAAATAAAAAATAAAAAGGGCTGGGACATAACTCAGTGTGAAGGTTCAAGCCCAGCCCCCGCCCCCCATGTGTAGGCTACAAGAATGGTAACATGTTAAGTGATTATGTGTACAAGTGTCAAGTGTGAAAAGCAGCATTCAAAGTTGTCTAGGACTGGCACAAAGATGAGAAAGGTGAAAATAAATTAGTAGGATAATTACCATCGATCTCAGCAAACCTGTGAGGTAGAAATGATCACTCTTCTAATTTTACAGAGTACAAAGCAGAAGAATGGGAGGGACACATCATTTGCCACACAGAACCAGAATTCCCTGACACTAGCAAATCTCACCGATGAAGGAAACCAGGAAGGACAGAAATGAACAGCAAAGAACTTTAAAGAGAAATGAAGAAAATATGGCAGACACAATTCTATTTAAAACATCCACAATTTTTTAAAAAAAGTAACAGTTAAGAGGAACTATAGCTAAGACTGTCTGATTCTTTTAGTATTAGAAAAAGCTAAAAAGTCTTCTAATGACCTGAATGGGATAGTTTTACTTTGATAAATGGATGATTCTCCTATGTAGACAAGCAGAGATGAGAGAAAAGTATTTAACAAATCTAGAGACAAAGCATAATGCGATGTCAACTTCATTCTTACCACTCTCTTTTTCGATGGTGTTGATGATTCATAGGCCTAAAACAGAAAGAGTGAAAATGATTCTTTGCGGTGTGAATTACTTTGCAAATGTTCCCTAGCATCTGCACCTCCAGCTAAGCCCCAGCTCCCAGAGGCTGTCAGCTGTAGCTCCTCTCCTGCTGGGATCTCCAGGCCCAGAGCCAGAGAGCAGCCACCGGGATTCCTGGCCATCAGGGGAATGTTTTGTATTTGATAGGTTTTGGTTTTTTGTTTTTTTCTTTTTGGTGGAACCAGGGATTGAACTCAGGCCCTTGCACTTTGTATTTGACAGGTTCTGGCCCTAGTATGAATTGCTAAAACCATTATGGTGGTCATCCAACATGGCTGATGCCTTTAAAACAAGAGCCTGCCAGGTGTAGTGGCACATGCCTGAATCCCAGCACTAGGGAGGCTGAGGCAGAAGGATTGTTGTGAGTTTGAGACCAGCCTGAGCTACAAAATGAGGTTAAGGCCAGCCTGAACTGCATAGTGAGACCCTGTCTCAAAAAGACAAAATAAATAAATAAATAATAAAACAAAAGCCCATCTTCCTAGGACTACCTCCTCCTTCTTCTCCAACTTAGCCCAGAGTATGTATGATTTACTTCCACCCTTACAGCCACCTCAGGGAAGACCCCCAATCAGCTCTCGCAGGTATATCTAAACATCCCCTTCAAACCTCTCCCCTGACAAAAGGCCATAAAAAGCCTCAGCCTCCCTTAAATTCTTCGCCCTTCCCCACATTCTCTTCCTCAAAGAAAATAAAGACCTTTTCCCTTTTTCCTTCTGCCTGTTTCTCTGCTGTACTGTTCACCTGAAAATACCTATCAGTATTTATCATGGTTCTCATGACTGTGGATGACTATAGAGTTGAAATTATCCTATAAAATAGAAAAATGTCAAAGCTGGATATGGTGGCACATGCCTGTAACCCCAGTACTTGTGAGGCTGACACAGAAGGATCCATGCAAGTTTGAGGCCAGCCTGCGCTACAGTGAGTTCAAGGCCAGCCTGAACTGCATAGCAAGTGGCAGGGAGAGATGGCTCAGTGGAATAAGTGCTTCCCTGGCAAGCACAAGAGCCTGAGTTCAACCCCTGGTTCTGCTAAAAACAAACAAACAAACTCAAAAAACTGTATAGCAAGACAAGGCCCTGTCTCCAAACCAATAAACATAAGTCAAAGGCCATTAAAAAAAAAGTCAAAGGCCATGACATCTAACTTTTAGGCAGCTGTAGGAACATAAAACAGTAACAACTTTCAACCACAGGTAGCTTGGGTAATTGTTATGAAAAGGCTAGCAGAAATGAGTTTTTGTTGAGAAGGAAATAATAAACATTGTTAATAATTACGATCACATTAACCGAATTTTGAGACACTAAGATTTAATAAGTAAACTTGGAAAAAAAAAAAAAAAAACAACTAAACTTGGCATGGTAATGCACATGGTGCAATCCTAGCACTTCGGAGGCTGAGGTAGGAGGACTGCAAATTCAAGGCCTCTCTGGGCAATGAATTCAATACCACTACTGTAGAACTACATAACAAAACCCTAAGGACTGGGGAGATGGCTCAGTGGAATAAGTGCTTCCCCGGCAAGGGCAAGGGCCTAAATTGAGTTCTCAGTTCCGTTAAAAAAAAAAAAAAAAACCTACCTAAAACAACAAAAGGCAAAACACACAAAATGCTTATTAAACTGGTATAAAACTGAGGAAGAGTGGGAGTCTCAGTATCTACATTTCATACCAATTATTATTTTTGGTGGTACCAGGGATTGAACTCAGGACCTTGTACTTGCCAGGCAAGCACTTATTCTACTGAGCTATCTCCCCTAACCCATACTGATTATTCTAATTCTTGGCCAGTTCCAGTTCTGGTGGCCCGTGCCTGTCATCGGGGCCCTTGGAAGGTTGAGGCAGGAGGATTACAAATCCAAGCCCAGGTCGAGCCATTCTGCAATTTAGTAAGACTCTGACTAAAAACAGAAAATAAAAGGTCTGTGAATGTAGCTCAACTCAAAAGCCCTACGTTCAATCCCCAGTAACAAAGAGAAAGTATTTTTTATCCCGCAATTTAAAAATTTGTCTGAGCTTCTAATTAAATTTTACCATATGAAAGATGGTTCATGACTGTTCTCAAATTCAACTCTTTTTGAAGGGTGGGGAGCAAGATATTGGGGATGGAACCTAGGGCTTCACACAAGTTAGCAGAGTGAAGCACCTCTGAGGTGGGGTCTTGGATGCAGGCTGAGCTCAGGCTTGCTCCCGTCTCAGCCTCCTGAGGCACTGACATTACAGAGCTGTGCCACCACACCAGCCTCGCATTTACTTTAACAAGACACTTATTTTCCTGAGCATGCTGCTTTTCACTGAAAGTCAAGTGCTTTTTCCCCTTTTGCGTCAGCCAGCCGTCAACAAACTTTCTACTTGCATTAAATAAGCAGAATTCCAGCGTGGGTCATCTCAAGAGTATGCTGGACACTAAAACACACGCCAGACACAGAGCAGAGCCTTCCAAGGAGGAGGCCGGGGAGCCCACTGGGCAGCGCCAGCCCACGCACCTCCTGCTGCTCCGCGCGCTCACGCTGCTTGCGTGCCACCTCGTGCCGCCACAGCTTGAGGCAGATGAGCGCACTCAGGAGGTACATGGCCATGGTGAAGAACAGGAAGATCACGGCGGCCACCTGTCCGCTCTCCAGGCGGCAGAAGCCCGCATTCAAGGGCGTGTTGAAGAGCTGGTAGTAGCACAGCCCCCCGCGGTTGGTGTCGTTCACGTAGACCACGGCCCCGGCCATGTAGAGGACGAACAGGGCCACGTTGATGCCGAACTCGGTGAGCGGCCACCAATCCGAGTCCAGGAGGATGGTGCGGTAGTACAGGGACATGCCGAGCACCAACAAGATAAGCGTGGCGATCCAGGCCAGGCCGGCCGCCACCAGCACAAAGGGGGTCTTGGGGCCCGTGTAGTAGTAGCCTCTGCCCCCGTAGCCGTAGCCGTAGCCGCCGTAGGCGCCGCCGGGGGGCGAGTTCCCGAACAGGTTGTACCACTCGCTGTCCTTGTGCACGTAGGCCGTGACGCAGGCGAAGACCACGGCGCCCAGCAGCAGCTGCACCACGCCCAGCAGCCGCAGCAGGCCGGCCCAGGACTTCATGTAGGAGTAGCGCAGGTGGTACTCGGCCACCTGCTCGCTGTAGGTGGGCGCCGCCGTCGCCGTCGCCGCCGCCGAGCTGCGCTCCGGGGTCGCCCCCGGCTCGCGGGCCGACCAGGACGGCGCCGGGGAGGCCGGGGGCGAGCACTCCACGCCCGGGGAGATGTAGCCCAGGCCGGGGCCCGGCGTCGCGCGGTTCCGCCGGAAGAAGTTCTTCCAGGAGTCGGGGATGAAGCGGCGCACCGGCTTGAGATCACGGGCCAGGTCGGGCGTGGGCGTAGGCCCGGGCTCAGACTCCGGCTCTTCCACGTCACTGCTGAAGGGGACGGCTGGGCCGAAAGGCGGCTGGGCTGGGAGCGGGGGCGGAGGCAGCGGATCCGCGCTCAGAGCCAGCTGCAGCTCGCTGTCCTGAAAACTCTCCAAGGAGTCCGGGAGGCTAGTGGACCTGGGCAGGTCCCTTGGGACCTCATCCACCCGACGCTGAGTTCTTCCATCATTACCCGACATTTGTGATTTCACACCCGTGGCCAAGATGAAAGTTATCACTTACTCTTGTTTTTGGTTGAGACTTAGCTTTCGTGATGCTAATTTTATTCACTTAGTGTAGTAGCAAAAAAGTCAGGAGACCAACATGATCTTAGTTATTAGGATATACAAAATAATAAAATAAATTATTTTCAGCTGGGCCTGGGGGACTTAGGCCTGTAATCCCAGCACTCTAGGAGGCTGAGGCAGGAGGATTGCAGTTTGAGGCCTACTCTGGGAAATTTAGTGATTTAGTATCTCAAAGTAAAATTTGAAAAATGTGCTGAGGATGTAGGTTATTGTGAAGGCCTTGGGTTCAATCTTCAGCACTGCAATAAACAAAGACATAAATGTAATAAATTACCCAGGAAAGTAGTTATTATTCTATGCCATTTAAAGTACAATAAAAATTTTAACCATTAGCACTGAGTTTCACAGATGGACGTGTTTGGCTGAGGATGTGGAGAGGCACATGCCTGATGTCTCAGCTACTCAGGAGCCAGGTGTAGGTTACCTGTGCGCAGGACCAGCCTGGGCAACAGCAAAACGCTGCCTTACAAGTAAGTAAAATGCATGGAAATTAAACAACACCCTCCTGAATATTCAAGGGTCACAAAAGAAATTAGACAGCTCACAGAATCAAACAATAATGCACAATAACTGGAACCAATTCATTGTGTACCAATAGAACACAATGAAAACAGTCTTAAGTAGGAAGTTTACAGCTGGGATCAGAATGAGCCCAAATAAATAATCTGATGATGCAGTACATGGTTGTAGGACAGGAACCACCCAAATCTAAAGCTGGTACAAGGAAGGAAATTACAAATATCAGAGCAGAAATTAATGAAATAAAGGCTAATAAAACAAAAAGAATGAATCCAGCTGGTTCTTCTGAGACAATAAACAAAGTGGCTGGGAATGGTAGCAAATGCGTGTAATTCTAAGGTGAATTAGAAGTTCAAGGTCAGCTTGAACTATATAGTAAGACCTTGTCTTAAAAGGGGGTGGTGGTTAAACAAAATAGAAGGGCATCTCTAGTCCAATGATGGTAAACCTTTTAGAGCTTTCAAGGATATTAGCAGCCCACTGCAGCACATGTGCCATACATTTGCTACCAATCTCATACACAGAAAAGAAACCCAAATCAAAATAATTAGAAACGAAGAGCTGGGGAAATGGCTCAGTGGAATAAGTGCTTCCCTGGTAAGCACAAGGTCATGAGTTCAATCCCCAGTTTTGCCAAAAAAAGAAAATGAAAAAACTCTGATTATTAGTAACTATTTTGAGAACCTGTATGCTAATAAAATGGACAATTCAGAAGAAATGGACACATGCTAGATAATATGAACTGCCAATGCTGAACCAAGAAGACATAAAAGCCCTAGCTAATTCAATATTAAGCAATGAAACTGAAGAATTAAAAAAAAAAACACTACAAACCAGGGAAGGCCTACGGCCTAATTGGACTCACAGCTGAATTCTGTAACAACTTTAGGGAAGATCTAACACCAGAATTACTCAAATCCTTTAATAAAACTAAAAGAGGAGGTGTCAAGGAGATGGCTCAGTAGATTAAGCGCTTCCCTGGCAAGCACAAGGGCCCGAGTTAAATCCTTGGTTGCACCAAAAAAAAAAAAAAAAAAAAAATTAAAAGAGAAGCAGTTCTCCTAAGTCATTCATGGAAATTAGTAATCTTGATTCCAAAACCTGAAAACAGTCTCACTAAAAAATAAATCTACAGGCCAATCTCTAATGAATATCGGTGCAAAAATCCTCAAGATATTGGCAAACAAAATGCAGCAAATCTTAAAAAAGATTAAGCATCAAGTAGGGTTTATCTCAGGGATGCAGGGATGTCTCAATACACACAAATCAATAAATGTAATAATACATCCAATAAACATAAGCAGGGACAAAAATCACATGGTCATCTCAAAATGCAGAAAAAGCATTTGACAAAATCCAATGTCCATTCATAATATTCATTAGAGAAGTTTTTTTTTTTTTTTTTTTTTTTTTTCCTATGCATTTAGTACAGGGTTTACAGGTCTACAGGATCTCATTATACAGATTGGGCTCATAGTGATCATCCTGTTTTCAGCCTCCCAAGCGCTGGGATTACAGGCATGCACCACCATGTCCAGTCTCAATCGTCAACTCAGTATGCCCTGGGGTGGGGCCAGCATGGCACACCTGGGATCGAACCCTGGCCGATGCTCTCAGAGGCAGGCACTTTAGTCCACTGAGCTATCTAATCAGCCCATCCATTCACAATAAAAATTCCAAGGAAAATAGGTATAGAAGAACCCAACTTCAATCTGGTAAAAGCCATTTATGAAAAAACCAGTGACTCATGTAATATTAAAATGGGGAAAGCTAAAAGCTTTCCCTCTCAAATCAAGAATAGGACAAGGATGTCTGCTATCACCACTCCTGTTCAGTATGGCTCTCAAAAGATGTGCAATGAGGTAAGGGAAATAAAAGCAATATATATAAGGAAGAAATTAGGTTATCATTATTTGCAGAAAATGTGATCTTCTACATAGACCCCCCCAAAAATGCCACCAGAAACTTCTAGAATAACAAAATTCAGTAGTATAAACAGGATCAAAACAAACACACACAAATCAAGTGTTCCTCTACACCAATGAATTCACCAAGAAAGAAACTAGGGGAACGATACTTTTCATAGTATCATTTTAAAAAATGAAATATCTAGGAATTATAATAATCTACGCAAGAAAGTTAAAGTGCTCTATAATGAAAAGTATAATACATTGAAAAAGATCAAAGAGGACATCAGAAAATAGAAAGATGTCCCATATTCCTAGATAGAAACAATATTGTCAAAATGGCTATATTTTTTATTTTTTTGCAGTACTGGGGATTGAACTCAGGACCTTGTGCTTGCAAAGCAGGTACTTATACTGCTAAGCCAGCTCCCTGGCCCAAAATGGCTATATTTTTAAACAGATATATTGATTTAACAAAATCTCAATCCAAATACCAACAGGATTCCTAAGAAAACAAAACAAAACAAAAAAATCTAAAATTCCTATATATAATCAGAAGTGACACAATAATAAAAGCAATGGATAATAAGAACAAAGCTGGAGACATCCCAATCCCAGACTTCAAATTATACTATAAAGCTACAATGATAAAAACTGCATGGTCAGGCTGGGGAGATAGCTTAGTGGTCTAAGCGCCTGCTGGCAAGTGCAAGGACCAGGGTTCTGTCCCTGGTACCACATGCTGTGTCTGACCCAGAACCCCAGGCTTGTCATACTGACCACTGAAACTGGGCATGGTGGCGCATACCTGTAATGCTAGCATTGGGGAGGCTAAGACCAGAAGATCACTTTGAGTATGAACTGCATAGGGAGGCCTTGTACCAAATAAATAAACAAAACAACAAACAGCATGGTTCTGATACAAAAGCAGGCATGTGGGTCAATGGAACACAATAGAGAAGGTAGAAGCAGCCCTCAGGCACATTCAGCTACCTGACTTTTGACTAAGAGGCCAAAAATATTCCCTGAAGAAAAGATAGCCTCCTTAATAAATGTGTTGGGAAAACTGGCTTTCTATATGCAGAAGATTGTATCTAGACCCATGTACTTCACTACATACTAAAAGAAAATCAAAGTAGAGCAAATGATAAAAACAAAAACAGATAATCTGCTGAAAATAGGTAAAACTCACAAATACAAGAAAAAATGTTCAGTATCTCTGGTTATTAAAGAAATGCAAATTAAAACAACAGAGATTCCATCTCACTCCAGAAAGAATGGCTATCATCAAGAAATCAGATAACAAATACTGACATACAGGGAGAAAAGGGAGCCATCACTGGTGGAAATGTAAACTGGTACAACTATTACGAAAATCAGTGTAGAGAGCCTCAAAAACCTCAAACTACTAAAATAGTTTTAAGTAGAAATCCTATTCCACCCAGCTATTCCCCTCCTAGCTATCTTTCTGACGGAGTTAAAGACATCATATTATAGTGATACGTGCATAGCTATTGGGAACAGTTGCACAGTTCCCAATAGCTAAAATAGTTAAAAATTGTCTATGGGTCTATGTCAGTCAATGAAGGAATGAATAACAAGGTGTGGTATTTACACTCAGTGGAATACTACTGTTCCATAAAGAAGAATCAACAGGAGTCATTTGTAGGAAAATGGACGATGAGACATAAAATTCAGTGAAATAAATCAGACACACAAGCATAAATATCATATGGTTTCTTTTATATGAGACACAAAATATAAAGAGCAAAATAAAATATTAATAATAGAAAAAAAGGGAAGAAAAGATGAAAAGAGGAGGTAGGAAGGGTAGGGAAAATGTACAGCCAGGATGGAAGGAATAAGGGTAACAAAAACAAGATGTGTTATATGTCAGTCACACTGGCACATGGCTCTACCCCTAGCAGTTGGATGGTTGAGGCAGAGGAGTGCTGGGTGTTCAAGGCAAGCCTAGGTTACAAAGTGAGTTTAAGGACAGACCCTCTTTCAAAAAACCAAAATGAAAACAAATCAAAAGATGTGTTATGTACATGTACCAACTCCTCAGGATGAATGTCATTATTATGTACTACAAATGTACTAACCAAAAATAAAAGTATTTCTAAGTTTAATCTATCCATAAGCCCTATACACAACAAAATGTAAAAACCAAAAGGACAGACGTTACATCAAAGAACACTAACAATCTGTACATAGCACCCTTTCCTCAGACATTGTAAGTCCAAATACTTCTGAGCTTGAGTGTGGTGGGTCAGCACATATTTGCACTGTTACACACTCACGCACGCTTTGAGATGCCCACAGGAAAACAGTCTCTTAAAATACAGCACCATTAGCCCCTTTCTTCATGACTGTCAGGCTTGAGGACTGGTTTTTTCTCAGTCTGTAACCCTACATACTTGATTTTAAAAACTGAGTTCCTTACAGGTAAAAGTTGCTGAAGGCTAACATTCCCTACAGTCACAAAATAGCAGCAGCAATGACCACAAATGGCATTCATTCCAGGGGGATAATCTAAAGGGCACTACCTGCCACCATGAAGAAACTAACTTATCTCAGGGGGTATTCATTCACTGAAAAAGCTCCAAAAAAGGACTTTTACTTTAACCAACCCTGCTAATTTCTTTCATGAAATCGTTGATCTTAACACACATATAGGAAAAACAAATGCGCAAAACCCCTCTGCTAACATAACTACCAGGCTTTAGGTACAAAGAATATCCTCAAACTGCTTGCAAGTACCCAAGCAGGATGCTAAGGGAGAAGGATCTCCGAGTGTTTGAAGGCAGTCTGAAGTACATGAGCCACTGTCACTCTGGAAAACACACACACACACACACACACACACACAAACAACAAAGGAATCCAGGTGATGTGAAGGAGGCAGTTTACGTCCATACTATGATCAGTATATGATCAGTCTTCAAGCCATCACCAAGGAAATGGGGTGGAGAGAGAAGGCAAGAAGGAATTCTAGGGTTTTAGGGCGGCACTCTCATTTTAGAGGGATTAGCTTTGACAATCCCAGCGTGGTGCCCATCAAGGGGAGGGTTTCTCTAAAGGATAGCAAGCCCCAGCCCCCCCTGCCCCTTTTTAATCTCTGAGTCTACAAAAAGAATAAATCTTGGGGATGGGGATTTAGATCCGCGATGGAATAGGAAGCTCTGGGTTTGATCCTTGGCACCAAAAAAATAAACCCTATGAATAAATCTGGCCAAGGAAGATCACCGTTCAAATCCAACGTGGCAACTTAGTGAAACTGTCTCTAAGGAACTGCCTGGCACAATGGGAAGATCCTAGGTTCAAGTTCCAGCAAAGCATAAAATACCCCCAAAAGTTCAGATTGAAGAAATCTAGAGCCCGAATATAGCATTTGATATACATTCCTAAGAAAAGTACAGGCCAAAGCACAAGTCAAAGTTTGAGCAAGTCTCCCAAGACATGAACACCTCTGATACACACACTGTAGGGGACAGCCGCACCACTGCTCAATTAACTCCCGAGAAAGTCTGTTAAATTCACTTTAACAGACGTCTTCACCCACCCTGACTGCTTTTCAGGTACAATAATATGTAAAAACTGTAAACCGAAGAACCGTGGAGGAGAAATAGGCGACTTCGCAGGGGACGTCCGCCCGGGCCATGGGAGCCTCGGGCCGGCAGAGTGGGATCAGTGCTTCCGGGCCAGGTCCGAGCCGCGCGGTGGCGGGAGCTCGGACAGTCCGGGAACGGCGGGCTCCCCGCAACCCCACTCCACTGACCTCCGCGGTGCCCGGAACTCCGCGCGGCCAGCTGCGGTGGCGGCCACCTGCGCCCGGAAGGACGAGCGGCTGCACCTGGGCCCTCGCCCGCCGTAGCTCCCGGGTCCGGGAAGGGCGTGGACACGGGCGGCCCCGCGACGACCCACTCACCTGCGTAGCCACTGCTGAGCGCTCCCACCTAGCGCCTCTTGCCGGGTCGGGGTCCAGAGCCAGATGGCCCCGCCCATGCGCTCGGCCCGCCCTACCCCGCCCATACCCAGGGCAGAGCCGCAGGCGCCAGTCGCAGGTGCGACCCCTGCGGACCCTGTTGCAGAACCGCTTTTGTTTTCTAGACACTGCGTCGTTCCGTAGTTCAGGCTGGCCTTGAGCTCACTGCGTAGCCCAAAGGTGGCCCTGAAATGGCTGCAATCCTGTTCTGGCCTCCTGAATGCTGGGGTTCACAGGCATACTATAAAACCAGCACCACGCCCATTTCCCCAGCCTTTCCAATGCCCGGAAGGGAAGTGCCCTTACTGTATCTGAGACACAAGGCAGACAGTGTATGGTAGGCAGTGTTGGTGTGATGCGCATACCTGTAACCCCAGCTCTCGGGAGGCTGAGGCAGGATAGCTGTGAGTTCAGGACCAGCCTGCACTACAAAGTAAGCTCAAGGCCAGCTGAACTACACAGTGAAACGCTATCTCGAAAATCCCCCCAACCCCAGGCCAGGGAGATGGTTCAGTAGAGGTCCTAAGTTCAATCTCCAGTACCACCAAAAACAAGAACAACAAACACATCCCCTCAAAAGATAAAAAAAGACAGTGAAACAAGATGAAATGTGACATTTTTATTTTGATATAAATTATGATTACACACTTTTGTTTGTTTGGCTATAAAGTCTATATGTCCCTGGCTGGCCTGGTACTCAGTGACCCTTGTGCCTCAGCCTCCCAAGTGCTGGGATGACAGGCACACATCACCACACCTGGCAATTATATTCTTCCAAAAAGCATCTAAAATACTATATTATACATCATATAAAAACAGGCATCTGAGAAGACTGAGACTAAATAAGGCACATAGTTTATTTACATTCATATTTACAATATTCTATATCACTTTCATATTCTAGGGTCTTCCTTCACATTTTCTGATGTTTGGCATAAACACTTAACACCTAACCCAGACCCAAGACTAAATAAATACTAGATAAAGAATTCAGCGTCCATGGAGACTTGATCTTCCATGTACTCCAGGGTGGCAGGCGAGCTTATGCAAGAGGAACTAACAACTGCTTGTAATCCACCAGAGAACAGGAAGGGTTCAAATCTCACCTAAGCAAACTCCTAGGAGGGCATCCTCCTATGTTGCATCGCTGTCGTATTCTTCTATGATCACATCATCGCCATCATCCTCCATGTCTACCTGTGAGGCTAAAGGTTGCGGCTGGCTGGCTGGGAGGTCGCTCCCACTGCTCTGACTTAGGGGTGTTTCCCCATGTGCATCCTCGAGCTGGGCAGGCAGTGCTCCACTAGGCAGGGCCTCATCTCCGCTCTCAGGGTCCAGGGGCGCCAGCTCCCTGTCAGCCAGGGCCTCCATCTTCCACCTGTCAGTCACAGGGCAGACCTCAGTCATGATCAAAACAGGCAATTTGGTCAGACAGTGTCAGGAGCCAGACACAGTGGAATCCCTGCACTGTGCCGGGCAAACCTGGTAGGATCCAAGTTTGAACCCTGCCTGATCAACCAGTCAAGTTAGCAACTTGGCAAGACCCTCTCTCTCAATAAAAAGAGAATAGAGATACACCTTGTGCAAAGGTCCTAAGTTCACTCCCCAGCAAGGGGTGGTGGTGGAGGGAGAGCATGATTCTAGTTTGGGCTTTCATTTGTAACAGAAAATAAACACAACCCCCCGAAAAAAAAAAAAAAAAAACAACCTTACAGAATATAAATATCACTAAGATTGTCTAATCTAATTTATAACTTTAAAGTAGAAATGAAAATACAGTAATGAACTTCTACTGTCATCTTCTAAACTGGTAAAGATACTTTTTTTTTGAGACAGGGTCTTACCACGTATACAGTTTAGGCTGGCTTTGAACTATGCAGCTGTCTCAACCTCCTCAGTGCTAGGATTACAGATGTGCACCACCACAACTGGCAAGAAAGAGGCTTTTAAAAGTGATCAAACCTAACTATGGCAAGAGAAGAAAAAAAATGATGCTGGCACAGTGTAGGTATGAAATTACATACTATTCTTATAACCATTCTGGCATACAGAACAAAAGCCTTACAAAGGAATATAGGTGTGGCACTTTCCCTTCTAGTGCATTTTTTCTTTTTGACAGAAATGGGATTGAACTCAGGTCCTTGTGCTTGCCAGGGAAGTGCTTATTCTACTGAGCCATCTCCCCGGCCCCTAATTTTTTCTGATTATTTCTTATATAGGTTGGTTTATTTACAAGACAATGATAACAGAAGTTGAAAAGAAACTAAATGTATAAAAATAAGGTAGAAATTGAATAACAATAATGCAGTTATTAAAGATTAAGTTTTTTTCTGTATTTAGGACAGGGTCCACAGGGCCTCACTACATAGATCAGACTAGTAGTGATTCTCCTGTTTCCAGCCTCCTAAGTGCTGGGATTACAGGTGTGCCTCACCACGCCCAGTCTCAACTGCCAAGGGTAGGGCTGGCATAGTATGCCACTGCACGCTGCCTAAGCAGGCGCTTTAGTCCACTGAGCTATCAGGCTAGCCATAAGATTAAGTTAAATTTTTTTTTTTTTTTTTTGTCTTTTTCAGGCCGGCCTTAAGCTCACTTTGTAGCTCAGGCTGGTCTTGAACTCACAACAATCCTCCTGCCTCAGCCTCCCCAGTGCTGGGATTACAGGCATGCTCCACCATGCCCGGCAAGATTAAGTTAAATGTTAATACTAAGTATTATCAGCATAAGTCAAAGATTGGGTTAAACATCATCAATATAAAGGTAATAGTACTAATCATGCAATACAACACATAAATCCTCCTACTCGAGTCAGATCAAGTAGTTGAACCAAAAAAATCCAAGAATTCCACTCTTTCTTTTACACACACACACACACACACACACACACACACACAAATAAGGATTGTAGCTGAGCATGGTGGCACACGCCTGTAATCCCAGCACTTGGGAGGCTGAGGCAGGATGAATGCTGGGAGTCTGAGGCCAGCCTGAACTACAAAGTGAGTTGCCTGAACTGCATACCAAGACCCTGTCTCAAAAAAAAAAAAAAAAAAAAAAAAAGATAAATAAGATGATTTAGAGCCGAGGAGATAGCTTAGTAGAATAAGTGCCTGGCAAGTGCAGGGTCCTGAGTTCAATTCCCAGTACCACAAAACAAAACGAAATAAAACAAAACAAACAACAACAAAAAGATTTCTTTGAAGGTGGGGAAAAGGAGAAAAGAGAGATGACAGCTGTAGTAGGCAACATTCAAAGGTGAATACCCTATTTCTGCACATTTTAGGAATGAAAAGACAACAGAAAATACTTTGCCTCCTCATACTTTCACATAATCTTGGGATGGGAAGATGTCAACAGAGACCTTGTCCTGCTTTGATTCAAAGTGCCTAAGTCTGAGGCCCAAATACACCGATGGGATGATTGCCTTGGGTTCCTCAATGTCCTGGAATAACAGCGAAGATGCTCTCCCTAGCTAAGCCATTACCCACACGAAGCCATCAGTGCCACCTAGGCCTTACAAATTCTTCAAGTACAAAGGAGAAAAAGGCCAGACAGGGAGAGCTTTCCATCTAGGACCAGGAGGAGAAAAGCGAGGTGTAATAGGTACCACTGTAATCACTTACTTTTGTCTTTGCAATCAGTATGCAACTCCTTTTTTTTTTTTTTTTTGTATTTTAGGGAAAGGTCTACAGGGTGTTCAGGGTCTCATTACTAGATTAGACTTGTAGTGATCTGCCTATTTAAGCCCCCCAAGAGCTGGGATCACAGGCCCACCACTGGGCCCAGTCTCAATTGCTCTCTCAGCACACCCCAGGGGCAAGGCTGGCAAGGCAGGCCCAGGGATCAAACTCCCAGACCCTACACCTGGTTGCAGGCGCTTTAATCTGCTGAGCTACTTGGACTTCCAATTCCTTTTGAAAATTAAAAAAAAAAAAAAAAGCTTGAGTAATTAATTCCAACCTAATAAATCAAACTCAAACAAATATTCTCAAAGTCAAGCAGGCTTTGTGCAAATCGTTGGTGTTAGTACAGAGGCTACCTTCTAATAAAATGAAAAGTAGAGATACTGTTTATCTATCACTTAGCTTTTTTTAAAGACAGGGTCTCACACTGAAGTCCAGGCTGGCCTCAACCTTGTGCCAGCCTCCTGAGTGCTGGGATTACAGGAGTGCACCACCAAACCTGGCTATGGTACTGTTTTTTGAGGCAGTTTCTGGTCACTGTAGGTATTTATTTTTGGCGGAACCAGGGACTGAACTCAGGTCCCCGTGCTTGCCAGGAAAGTGCTTATTCTACTGATCCATCTCTCTGGCCCCACTTCAGGTATTTAATCAAAGGCTAAGACCTCTTGTCAGGGAGATTGAAAAGAGGCTTGTCCATCAGCAATATTCCTTGAACTTGACACTTTTAAAAGACAATTTGGCTTTTGGATTCCATACTTCCATTTGGTCTGATATATTCCATTGGGAGGTGAATCCATACTTTTATATTTAACAGAGACCTACAATGTAATTGCATGGTTTTGGATTCCTGGGTACAATATATGTTTTTATAATCCCCCCACCCCATTTTTTCTTTTGCAGTACCAGGAATCTGAACTTGGGACCTCATGCTTACCAGGCAGGTGCTGCACTGCAGAGCCATATCCCCGGCCCCAGATAACATTTCTTGATCACATACTGAGTATACTGAGTGGATTCAGTAGACATTTCAATAACAGTGCTCTGCAAATTAAAATCTTACCTTCCAAAGTGTTGTTTCAGAGGAAGTCTTCCAATGTCTTGGATAAAAGAAATCTGAGCTGAAAACAAGACATTTTTGAAAAGACTTTAATGTCATTATTCTTTCTTTGGTGTTGGTAGTACTGAAGCTTGAACCCCAGAGCACCCTACCACAGAGCTGCACTCTAAGCCCTTTTGGAGACAGGGTCTCTATTAACTAGGCAGGCTGGCCTCAGGTTATTCATTCATTCATTTGGCCTCAATTCATTCATTTATTTGTACTGGGGACTGAACTCAGGGGCTGTTGCACTGAGTATGTCCTAGCCCTTTATTTTTCTTGTCATAGAGTCTTGCCCAGGCTGGGCTCAAACTTGTGATTCTCTTGCTTCAGTCTTCCAGAGTGCTCAGATTACAGACATATGTCACTATGATTGGCTGTTTTTCTTTTGAGACAGGGTCATGCTGTATAATTCAGGCCCATCCCTCACTCACTACATAGGCCAGGCTGACCTTAGTTTTTCTAGAGCTGGGATTACAGGTGTGTACCACTATGTCTACCTTCTTTTATATTTTAACTGATAAACTATATATATTTATGGTATATAACATGATATATTCATATATGTACCCACTGTTGAATGGCTAAATCAAGCTATCTGAAATATGTACTATCTCAAATACTTATTTTTTTGGTATGAACACTTAAAATTTTACTTATTTATCATACTAGGAATTGAACTCAGGACCTTGTGCTTAAACCAACTTTTGGCAATCTTCAAATATATTAACTGTTTTCTTTTTATTTTGTAGCATTGGGCATGGTAATTCAAGTCTTCACAATGCATTACATTCCTAACCATTTTTTTTTTTTTTTTTTGGTGGAACCAAGGATTGAACTCAGGCCTTTGCGCTTGCCAGGGAAGTTCTTATTCCACTGAGCCATCTCCCTGGCCCCACCCTTTTTATTTTGAAACAGGGTCTTGCTAAATTGCTAAAATGCCTAGGGTGGGCTTGAATTTATAATCCTCCTGCTGCAATCTCAAGAATGCTAGGATTACAGTCCTGCATCAACATGTCTGACTACATTTTTTAAAAATTTCACTTATTTTTTGAGACAGGATCTTGTTATGTAGTTCATACTGGCCTCGAACCTGTAGCAGTCCTCCTGACTCAACCTCCTGAATGCTGGGATTACAAAAAACGAACCAGCATGCCCAGCCAGATGAAATTTTTTAAACCTTTTAGCCTCAAGCTTTTTTTCTGTTTTCTTTTGGCAGTGCTGGGGATAGAATATAGGGCCTTGTGGACGCTAAGCATTCTTTTACCACTGGGCCACACCCCAACTATATAAGCCATTTTAAAGTTTACAAATAGTGTGAAGGCTCTTAGATCTACTATACAATATACTTTTTTAAAAAGAGCTCTTTGATATGTAAAGCTTAGAGAAGTAATCCCAGAAGAATGTAATTTCTGCCCCCCCCCCATGTGGGAACTGAGCTTAAGGCCTTATACATGTTAGGCAAGTGAGTTAAATGCCCAACCCTCACAATCTGTAATGAATAGACAAACTGATTCTCCAGGTGATTACAAGGTAAATAACCTAAGCCAGTATTTCTCAAATGCACACCAATCACCAGAAGCACTTTATTATAATGCGGACTTATTTGGTAGCTGGGAATGAGAGTCTGCCTTTCCCCCAAGCTCCAGGTGGTGCTGTCCACCCTGATCTAGAAGATCTCCTGGTTCAGGAACTAGAAGGACTCAGTGAGTGGGACAGTACCCAGTGGCACTGTGGGATTACGGCTGGCTAAAATAGAACACTGTCAGAAAAACTGAGGAAATAAGCATACTCAGGAAAACGAAACAAATGATTTTTATTAGCCAAAAAGGGAAGGATAGGCTTAGAGGCATAGCTCAGTACAACACAAGGCCCCTGGGTTCTAACTTTGAAACAGGGGGGAAAAAAAGCACAAATATGAAAAGAAAAAAAGGCTAGAATAAACTTTGTGGTATTTGAAATCGAATGTACTGGTATGAATCCATTGTTTTTGTTGTTGTTTTGTTTCTATTTTCAAGATAGTCACACTATGTAGCCTCCAACTTACAGTAATCCTCCTGCCTCAGCTTCCTAAGTGCTGGAATCACAGGCCTGAAAGATCACAGGCCTGACGTACCTGGTAATGAACTCATGTGTTATATAGAGCCATACTATAGTTCTCAGCTTTGTTTCACTGAAAAAAACCTAGCAACAATGACAATGACAGCAGTGAACACATCTAGTGCCCAGATCCTACTTCCTAAATACCATTCCCATTGTGAGAATCCAGCGCTCCCAGAAATTCCAGGCCTCAGAACTGGCACAGGAGGATCATAAAATAAATTGGAAACACTTTGTTTTAGAAGGTAAGAAATTATTCCACAAGTAATGGGGGCACACTAAATGGAACAGAGTTAGCTTAAAGTGACACTTGCTGGGCAACTTAGACAACTTCACATCAAAATAAATAATTATAACAAGAAATTACAACTGAAAACCTAAGAATCCAGTATCCATATAAACATCGGCAAACAATCAAATGAATAAATACATGGGGGGGTTGGGTGTGGTGCCACTTAACTATAATCCACCCACTCCAAAGGCTGAGGAAGGAGCACTGCTCTGATTCAAGGCCAGATTAGGCTCCCTAATGAGTTCAAGGTCAGTCTGAACTATTATGAGATCTATCTCAAAAAAACAAAATAGAATAAATCAACATTCTTTTTTTTTTTTTTTTTTTTTTTTTTTTT
>PVKA01030301.1:0-10709 GCA_004027165.1 Ctenomys sociabilis
AAGAAAGAAAGAAAGAAAGAAAGAAAGAAAGAAAGAAAGAAAGGGAAAGAAAGGAGAGAAAGTGCAAGTTTGAGGCCCTTGTAGGAAAATATAATGTTGTATGAAGTATCCCAGACACACAAGCTTAAATACTGTATGCAAACTCTTATTTGAGTTTGTGATCTCAAAGAGATCACAGAAGGATGGCAGGGGACAAGGGGATGGATCTTTTGTGAATGGGAAGTGACACAAGAGCCCACAGGGAAGGAGTGGGTGGTAATAAAATAAAGATGTGCCAAGCAAAGAATGTAAACATTGTACACCATTAAGTTAAGATTAAAATTTAAATAAGAATAATAAGGAAAAAAGAAATTAGAGGCAGGGAGCTCTGAAAGGGGATTGAAAAGAAAACAAGTCCCTTTGCTTTATGTACATATACCTACTCCCAAAAGGAGTATAAAGTGGATGTACAGAAAATGTATACCAATAAAAATTATTGGTTTTTAGACATGAGTATTTTCAACTTGCTCATTGAAAAGGGAGCATGGAACTTTGTGTTTAGCCAATGTCTACCCCTGTGTCTCTCCCTTCTGGCAAAGCTAGTAATTTGAAAATTTGATTCAAAATTATTTGGCAGGCTTCTTAAAAATATCTGTCTTCAGCCAAGGACACTACATGGCACCACCAAAATTGCCTTTCACTTGGCTATCTGAACTGTCGTGAAAAATTTTAATTGAAATTGATACACATCCTGTACTAGAAAATAGATGCAGATGAGTGGAAGCCTCATCAGTTTCATTCCCCGTAGAATGGTAAACATGACCCAATAACTCAGTGATGCTAAGCCACTAATTAATACAGCGTTGTTATGTCTAGAATCCTAAGGTTGATCAAGAAATGCTTTCCTCTGATCTATAATTGTTTATGAAACATGTAGTCTCCTTCATTCAATTAAGAAATTAATACACAGCAAGAAATTCTGATTCAGAGGATCTAGTAGAACATAAGTTATCAAGTTATCAGTATCTACTTTGTTAAGCTAGAATATGACATGATCATACTAATATATGGGAAGGCCATTAATTGAAGAAGGTGGCACAATTTTGTAATGTGGTAACAGAAGCTAAATAAGTCACTCAAATAGTGAGAGGGGGAGAAACTAATATGAAAAGCCCGAGTACAAAGTCAAGTCTTTGGATAACTCACAAGTAAATAGAAACAGGCAATGACAGTTCAGATAAGCAAATGGAAAGACAATTTTGGTTGAATACGAAAGACAATAAACTGTCTGTGATGAGGTTAATTTGCCATATTTCACATGATGTGTTGCCAAGCCAAGCTCTGATGAAAGAACTATGAACAGAGTGTTCAAAATGGGTTGACATTGCAATAAACAGCATTAAAATATGTCCTTGTTATCCTTTCTGAACAAATATGTTGCTCATAATTAAATCATACTAGGCCATAATGAAATGATTCCAAAAGTTTTATGCAATGCCAAGAACTCATTAAGGACTTTTTGTGTAAATCTAAGCTGTAAGCTTGGGAAAGCATTAATACTTTTCAATATTTTCACTTGTGGACTTAAAGGAAATTCTTAAATGTGAGAGCAAGCAAGAGACATGAACAAAGAAAATTATTGTTCTCTGTTTTTTACCTCGGTATAAAGATAACTGTATATTTATTTGTAGAATTAAGGAAGTGAAAATAATCACTTAGTAGTCCTTAGGGAGGATAGCAATGTATCACTAGTATAAAGAAATTTTGTGTTCATGCAGAATCAACTATTTGCCATGCTTTTTTTTCCTATTCATTTTGTTTTTATTGCTTCTTGTTTGGCTTTATTTTCCCTTTGATTTCTTCATGACTTTTTGAGTTCATTTTGAGACAGGAATCAAAGATACAAAGAGAGTGAAAATAATGCCCAAGAAAGGCCACAAAGCATTATCAGACTTCATTGTTCATCTCCCATGGGGTCCTGAGGTGTTCTGGTAGGAGTGTAGGCTTTATAGATACATTACAGAATCTGGGCATTGGAGGATTCCCAGAACTGAAACCTAGACCTGAGAGGCAAGTAACTAAAGTGTTATTATGAAATCAGTCGTGAAATTTGGAGAATAAAAATACATCTGAGAAGCTAAGATGACCTAATACACTGCCAAGCATACAGAAGTTTTAAGTGGTGTCAACATTAAGTTAGATAGATAGATAGATAGATAGATAGATAGATGTGATATATATATATATATATATATATATATATATATATATATATATTCAAAGCTGTATCATTGATACACAATATTCAACATCTTTTGAAATATATATCCATTAGCATTATCAATAATGCCTGTTTTATGCAATAAAGCACTAGAACTTTTTATGCTTAATAGTAATTTACTATTCATTGATAAAAATGTCCCAATTCTGATGTCTTTCTACTCTTCCTAGTATCTGGAAATAACAAATATAATGTCAACTTCTGGCAGATCAACTTTTAGAATTCCACATATAATTAATATTACACAGGCCTTGGCTTTTTGAGCCCGTTTTATTTCCTTTAATACGATAATCTCAAAGTCCAATGATGTTATCAGTGGCAGGATTTCATTCTTTGTAGCACAGAAGAGTATTTCAGGGTGTACATATACCACATTTCCTTTATCATTCATCTGTTCACAGATATTTAGGTTGCTTCCATTTCATAACCATTGTGAATAGTGTTGTAACAGCCATGAAATTGCAGATGTTTCATTCCTTTATTGACTTAATTTCTAATGCGCATTTATGCAGCAGTGGGATTTCTGAACATAACGTAGGTCTATGCATTCTGTTCCTCTACAAATTCTATTTTATCCATTTTTATATTTTCTAAAATAGTTGTCTGAATGTATTTATGAAGTTATGGTATTTTTTAAACTGTTTTTTTTATTTTAGGTGCTATGCTAAAGATTATGCACAAAACTTTTGTGTGAGCAGAGCTGCATAAACTCAGAAAGTTTCATCATTTTTATTCTTCTAAATAACTTCAATGATCAAAAGCCACGAATCATATGAGTTTATATAAATGAAAATAGATAAAATGTTACTAATGTCAATAAATATTTGTGATATAAACATATATAGTTTATGCAGAGTTCTTCTTTGTTACTTTATTGTTTGCTTATTTTCCTGGGAGTTGAAGACTCTAAGAATAAATTATATTTATGTCTAGAAAGCCTAATATGAGTCTGAAGATGATAAAATATGATACGCATACATTTATTATATGCAGATGAATAAGCTTAAATCATTATGTTGAATTTTCAAGAGTAAAAATCAAATCAGGGAATAACAAAATTTTATGAATACTTCAGACATTCATCCCTATTACACAAAGTTTACTCTTTATTGCTCTATGTCTGTTTGTGCATTCTTTAAAACAACAAATTTGTAATCATAAGGCATGCAAAAAGCAGCATTTTTCATTGTACTTTCAAACATGCCTATGATTTCCTAAACAATTATACATCATAATTATTTAAATGATCCACTGCATATTTCAGAGCAACAGTCTCTACAAAAATATTCAATTCATGAGCTGAAGGATTATCTTTTAATAAAGTTCAAATAAGATCATTTCAAGTCTTAAATTATAACACTTGGAATTTTATATCAGATGTTTCTAGATGTATATTTTAATATTTATTAGTCATGAAAGTACATATAAAATCCATACGTATTTTCTTATTATAAATGCACAAAGTTTTCTTATGTTAATTTCAAGGAACTAAAGAGACAACTAGAAGACCATAAGCCATATATATACATATATATACATATATATATATATATATATATATATATATATATTTCATAATTAACTATAGAATAAACTTAATGCTTTATGTAGTAAATATCCTTTTTCTAGCAATATAACAGGATAAAAGAAAATAAAATGCTTGAAAACAAAGCTTTAGTTTTGATGACCTATGTACATATAATATAGCTTACACTCCAAAAGCTGACACTGTACTTGCAAAAGTTCAGTATGAGATATACTTTGAATTGCTTAGTACTGAAAGGAGCATTTTGAAAACAAGTGACTTCTTTCATGTTGTTTATTAACAGAAATCTTGAATTCACCTGTAGGACTGTGGAATGAGAAGTTCACTGCCTTTAAAAAGGAATAGAATTGTGAAAAGCAAGATTTACATAACATTTTGAAATGAACCACGATCAATCCATCCTATTCCAATGCTGTACACCAAACTGTCTACTTCTCCAAAGAACCCTTAAAAGACAACTGCAGAATGTGCATCACAGCTGCAAACACAAGAGGTTAATGCCCATTGCAGGGAACCAACTCACTTTTGACCTCTGGAAAAAAAAATCTCATGCCTCCTTCAATGTCACTATTCCTCCTTTTTGTTGCCTAAAATAATATCTAAGTGTGGTTGCTATTTGAGTGAAGCGCACAGAGATGAAAAAACTTCAACATTAAGCTATCTTGCAAAAATAAGGAGATATTGTCTAACTTTAGGACTTCCTGAAAGAAAGATATCAGTTGAGGTAAACAGGAGACTAGTCTACCTCATAAGAGACGATATAGGGAATGATGTATATGTAATTTCAAACCCTAAAAATATAGTATCCATTAGGATCTAGAAGGTGAAATGTGTGGGCATATGTTTACATGTCCTGGGACAGCTGTAGCTTACACTCTGCTTTCTGCAGTTGACATTTATTTAGGCTGCATTGAACTATGAAATGAATGCCTACACAAGCACACAGAGTATAATAAAAAGCTGGCTTTTCAAAGCAGAGTTCAAACACACCCAACAGCCACTTGATGAGTGTTTAAAAAAAAAGAAACCTGAGTTCAAGGAATTTATGTAATCAATAACCAATAATTAAATGTCTAATAACCTGAGAAGATAATTTAGAAAGCTAGTGTTATATGAAATAAATAGCTCTTTTTTATTTTCCATAATTTTATTGAAGAACAAATAGCAATGAGACAGTTTCAAATCAAATTAGTAGAACAGATTCAATAATGAATGTATTATATATTGTTTGTGTAGTGGTTTTTGTTGTACAAGGTGTATACATAATATTCCATTTACAAACACTATAAGAGCAGATGCCTCTATTCAATGAATTAATAGAGTGTGGCTGTATACCTATTTTCTTAAAGCTGAATTATACTACAGTTTCAATAATTAATATGTTTTACATTGTTATCCTCCTAGTGGTTATCTATAGTACAAGAAGCAGACAGGATATGCTGTCCAAACACTATTAGTGCAAATCTTGTTTCTCATAGAATTATGCAAAAGTACTGCATATTTATCCTAATGGTATTGTTTATACAAACACAAAATGGTCCTTCCTTTGTATCCCCCTTTTTTTGTCTAGTCCTGTCAGAGGTGGGTATTCTATTGTCATTCAATTTTTATAGGTTCTTGAATTCATCAAAACAATCCAACACAGTCCAGGAGTCTACCATAATAGTGGGTTACCCAAAGAAGTTGTTGATCTGAGCCATTTATAACAGCATATTATTATGGCTTTATTTTATATACCTCATTTTTACACTTTTCTGCTGGATGGTTAAGACTAAAATAAAGCAAGACCTATATAACAAAAAATGTATTTGTGTATTTGATGAGGTCAGTCAAGTCCCTTCAGGATTTATCCTGTAACCCTGTGCTGCGCTTTATAGACCATTTTTCGGTGTCAGCCATGTAGTTGAGTCACGGCCATTGCTTGACCAGTTTGCTGTCTGTAAAAGCCTGAGAGAAAGTTTTCTCTCCATGTGACTATCCTTAGGCACACTATAGGTCATCAATCTTTTTCCTCTGTGGCTCCATAATCTCCTTGATCAGAAAATTTGGGGCACAACCCTGTTCCATGATGTTACAGTACAGGTTTTCCTATGTCCTGAGTCTTCACTGACCTTGCAAGGCTAGGGCCAAAATGTTGGTTGACCTTGCAGCCCTTCCATTTCTCCAATTTTGATCTGCAAACTTAGGTTGTTAATCATCCAGAAGGGAAGCTTCAACATATGCAGTTCAGTTTACCTTCACTATCTGTTCTAAATTCTTTTAGTTGTTGTTATACCTTTCTATTTGTATTTCTTTTTTTGATTTCTTATACTAGGGAGACTATCTGATATTTGCATATGTGTGTCTGGTTTATTTCACTTATGAGTATATGTTCAAGTGGCATCCACTTCAATAGTTCTTAACTTGGCTCAGATAACTCTACTGCAGTGGCAACAGCAAACGAGAATTTTAAAGGGCCTAGGGGAAGAAATATGAATATTGCTTCCAGAATCAGGATATACTATATAAAAGGTACAGTTTGTATCCAAATATTCTGACAAATACATAAAGAATAAATATGACACATATATAGGGAAAAAGAGAAGATTTTGTCTTCAAGGGAGCTCTGATGTATAGAATCTTCAAATTAGCTATTGTAAATTTTATTAAAGAAGTAATGGAAAGAGCAATGTAGGAGAATTTCATTTTTTTCAAAAAAAAATTCACTAACGTGATATAATTTAAACAAAAAGAACTACAAATTTTGACAGTTTGAAAGTCAAATAACAGAATGGAAAATATCTTTATAGGTGAGACTCAACAGGAAGAAGTTGTAAGAAAGAAATGTTAAGAAAAAAAAAAATGACAACGTTACACCTAAATTTTGTTTAGATATTTTGTGCTAAAGAGTAGAAAAGTGAATAAAGGAAAATGATGCAAATCTTGGCACCTAAGGCATACTAACAAGGGAACAATTACAGGGGCTGGGGAGGTCTATTCAAATAGCTCAGCATATTAAAGCATCTGCAAGCTGATGCAGGCGCTTGGGGTTTGATCCCAGGCCTGCTGTGCCAGCCCTCCCCACAGAGCGCACTGAGATGGCAACTGAGACTGAACATCGTGGCTTGCGCTTTTAATTCCAGCTCTTGGGAGGCTGTAAACAAAAGAATCACTAAGAGTCTATTCCAGTAGTGAGACTCTGAACACCCTGTAGACCCTTCCTTAAAATACAGAAAAAAAAGAGAAAAAATAGAGGTCTAAGCACATGCTTGGCAAGTGCAAAGACCCAAGTTCCATTACCAGCAACACATGCCGCACCAGCCCGGACCCCGGGTTCACTGAGCTTGTAATCCCAGCTCTGAGGAGGCTCAGATAGCACAATCACTACTAGTACGAACTGCGTAGCAAGACCCTGCACAAAATGAATAAACATAACTTTTTTTAGAAATTAAAATGAACAATTATATATTCATTACAAAAGCACATAAAAGGCAAACACTATAAAAAATTCAAAAATATTTGACTGGAAAGCCAAATATTTTACAAGAGATAAAATCTGTACGTATTTAAAAAGCTTAAAGAAATCTATGTGTGGTAACTTGAAATGGATTATTATCTCAGCATATCACAGGCCAATCTCAAAAAGGTTGTAATAGGAAGACTTAACCCATGTGACACAAAGAACCCTCAATGAGATTTGTACTGATTTTTACACAGTACCACAGGAGGGACGAATTTCATTCTTCTACACCTGGATATTCAGTCTTCCCTACATCATGATTTAAGAATGTATCTTTTTGTCTTCATACATTCTTGGCCTTTCTGTTAAAATTCAGTTGATTATAAATGTATGACTTTTCTTGGGCACTCCATTCTGTTCTTTTGGCTTCTGTGTCTGCTGTAGTGTAACATTAGTGATATTTTCAGTGCCACCATTTTATAAAGTATTTTGAACATAATGGGGTGCTTTTACTTTATATATTTGCTGTAGATTGGTTTGTGATTATCTTTTGGGTTTCCTATAAATTTGGGTAAGTTATTTTTTATTTCTGTGAAAAATATCACTAGAATTGTTAGGGGACTTGCATTACATTTGTAAATCATCTTGGACAGTACAGACATTTTAATAATATTAATTCTTGTAATTCATAAAATCAGGTAGCTTAAATTTGTCCTTCAATTTAATTCAAGGCATTATATTTTTCACTTTATAAGTTTTGAATCTTCTTGTTTAAACTCATTCCTCACTTTTGATTATATGATAAATTGTATTTGTTTATTTTTTTCTAACACTTTATTGTTACTTACACATCACTATTATAGAAATGTGAGCGCTGATCTTTTAAAATTTCTTTAGTGTTATGATTATGTAAAATGTTATATTCTGTTGCAACGTTTTTGTTCATATGGTTAATATATTTTAATCATATCTATCCTTTTTGATTATTGCTTTTTATTTATTAATTTTATTGAGAAACAAATAGCAATGAGACATTTTCAAAAATGATTAATAGGACAGTTTAAATAATTAATACATTGTTTATTATCATCTTCATAGTGGTTATTCACAGTATAAGATGCAGACATGATATTGTGTACAGACACTATTAGCACAAATTTTTCTTCTCATTGAATTAAGAGAATGTAGCTATATATCTATCTTAACTTCTTTGTATATACAAACAATAATGGTCCTTCATTTGTATCCCCTTTTTTGTTTAGTTTCATCAGAGATGGGTATTCCATGGCTATTTAAAGATTGTAGGTGAATGAATTCAGCAAAATAATCGAATATAGTCCAGTAGTCCATAATAGTAGTGGGTTTTCTGTAGGATAACCTATTACATTTTTCACTGTATAAGTTTTGAATTTTCTTGTTTAAACTCACTTATGAGTATAATATAAATTATATTTTCTTAATCATTTCCAACAGTTATTGTTACTTATACATCACTATTATAGAAATGTGCACACTGATATTATAAAATTTCTTTAAAGTGTTATGATTATTCAAAAATGTTATATTTCCTCTTATATTACTTTAATTGTATCCCACAGTCAGAAGTTGTTGACTTGAGTCCTAAGCATATCCATCCTTTATAACTGATTTTTGCTTGTAAACTTGTACACTGTGACTGCACCAAATAAAGTCACTATTCAAAACTTTTGGTGTCATATTTAGGGTTTTCTGTATAAAAGACTATACTGTCTGCAAAAAGGGACCTTCCTTTTCCAATTTAAAAGTTTACTCATTTTGCTTATTGTTTTTGTAGCACCTCCATACAACCTTGAATAGGTGGTGGGTATGAATTTCTCTCATATTTCTAGGCCCTTGAAATGTACCTGAAAGATATTTATTTGATATCGTTCCATTTTCTTTCTTTCTGTTCTTTCACAGTGGCAAATACAACCATCAACTTTCTTGTTATATTACTTAAATTGTGTCTCACAAATTTTGATATGTTGTTTTGCTATTGTCATTTGATTTTGGGAATCAAAACTCATCCCTTGGCTCAGTAGAATAAGCACTTGCCTGGAAAGCTCTAAGGCCCTGAATTTAACTCCCAGTTCTATTAAAAAGAAAAAAAAAAAACCTTATCCTTAATTTTCCTTGTGTACCACTGATTATTCAAGAATATATTATCTACCCTTTGATTGTGCTGTTCTGTTCTTTTGCTGTTTATTTCTAGTTTCATTCCTTTATGCTCTGAAAGAATACAATTCAATTCTTTTTTTATGAATTTTGGCACGCATATGGTGTGATATATGACCTATTTGGACATAGTTTTTTGGCTTGCTAAATACAATATGTATTCTACTGTAAGATGAATCACTCTGTAGATCTCCATCAAAGTGATTTCATTAAATATGTTGTTCAGTTGAAATTCTGTTGTATAGCTAGCATATTTTTCTGTTCATATTTTTCTTTCAGCCTGTCTATTGTTAAGTGTGCTTATTTTAAGACACATTGTTACTGTGTTTGTACCTATCTGTACTTTCAAGTCAAGTAAATTTTCTTGTATGAAACCGGGATGGCTCGGCGGTCTAGAGCGCCTCCCAGGGACTGCGGTTCGGGCCCCAGCGCCACATGCCATGCCAGCCCCTCCCCGCAGGGCCGGCTGAGCTCACGCCCCACCCCCGCGAAGGAAGAGTCCGTGATGTGTAGCGAGACACTGTAATAAATAAAGGAATTTAAAAAAAAAAAAAAAAGAAACTGAGTATGTCAAATTCAGGTATATGTATCCATAACTGATATTGTTTCCTGGTGAATTATTTCCTTTACTTCTTGTGGAGAGTTCAACCTTTGGAGAGTGTACATTGTTTTGTTTTGTTTTTGTCTTTCAGATACAGGGTTTTACTATGCAGTTCAGGTTGGCCTTGAGCTCCCTTTGTAGTCCAAGCTGGTCTCAAACTTGCAGGCATCTTGATTCCTCAGACTCCAAAGTGCTAGGGTTGCAGGTGTGTGCCACCACTCCCAGCTCTAAAGCCAAGTATTTACAGATACGGTGATGCGCTTGCAATTACAGATACTCAAAAGTTGGAGGCAGTAAGGTGACAAGTTTGATATCTGGTGTAATCCTGTCTCAAAATAAAAATTATAATGGGCTGGGGATATCTCTAAGTAGTGCACTGCTCCTTGAATCAATCCTCAGTAGTGGAGAAGCAGAAGATAGTCTCTTAACATTTTATTGTTTTTACAGCTTCTATTTCATTAACGTTTTTCTCATCTTTTTCTCTTTTCTTCCTCAACTAACTCTGGACTTAATTTATTATTCATTGTTTAGTTCATTGATGGATGTATTATTAGATTATGTCTGAGATTTTTCTGCTTTTTTTCTCTGCAATACCAGGGATCAGACTCAGTACTTGCCAGGCAGGCACTTATGCCACTGAGCTATATCCGAGGCTTTTTCTATTTTTTAT